>WNHD01007387.1:0-16645 GCA_011057455.1 Ganaspis sp. Gsp50 | reverse complement strand
ACTTATTCTTACAGCACATATTCAATGATATTTTCGAAAATTTTATTATATTTTGAATATTCTATATTCCTAAGTATTCCCAAGTATTCTCAAATATTCTCATGATATTCTTTCAGAATATATTCTTCGTGCAGGCTTAATTAGGAGTTGATGACCCCTCGTACTGGACTGTAATACTGTACTGTACTGTAATACTAAGCTAACTAGATATAGTTAATACTAAACTACTAGAAATAATACTGAAACATTTTAAAATTTTAATTTTAAGAGATATACTTTTGCACTAGTTTTCATCAGTCAATCCTCAACAAAAACTTCTGAAAAAAATCCCTTTAAAATTGTTTTAAATTTTAAATCCGTTTGATTTATTGTCTGTACCAGAATGACTTTTTTCACTTATGAAACTTTTCGTCTAATATTTTAATTTTGACTACAAATCTTAGTTATTTCAAATAAAATCTTGTATAACTTAATTTTGCACAAATAAAAAATTGCCTGACCGAGAATTTCTATATCTACTGATAATAAATCACTGCCTAACAATTGATGGTTGAAATTGACTCTTTATTTTTACAGCAAAAAGAAACTTTCAAATAGTTAATATCAGGGATGTTTACAGACACGGAAGAAAAAAAATGAAATGTTTATTTTATTTTTCAGGGTAGAAATAATTAAAAGAAATAAATTATAGATTAGTGTACATTACTTAAGCTTCTTCTTCATCCGTGCATTAAACGTGTCAAATCATCGGTGAATTATCTCTTTGTAATTCCACAACCCTTCGATTGCATTTAAATACAGAGAAGTGCAACTGCGCGACGGGGTAGTTAGCAATAGTGGGGGTGAGAGTTCGCAAGTCAGCACGAGCATCAACTACAGAGCGCCAATCAGTTTCATGCGGGACTTGAAGCGCGAAGGTTTGTAGTGCAGTGTTTTTTATCGTTTGGCCAGTGTTTCGCCGGTTCATTTTCTACAATTTCATTTTGGATTAACTTGTGAAATTAACTACACTTCGATATTTTTCATCACTCAACACCAGTAATCAACAATTAATTTTTCATCTATGGTGTATTTTCGAAATTGTCTCAATTCGCAACGAGAGATGAAAAACAAGTGGTATTTTCGAATGAAGTGACATAAATGACGATTTTTTGAAAAATTAGCTACGTTTGAAAAAAACCCTTCGATTATCTCTCGAATGATCATTTTTAAAAATAGTGACACAAAAAATGATTCACGTGATATTTTTTCAAAAAATTATTCACGTGATGTTTTTTTCAAAAAATTATTCACATTATTTTTTGTAAGAAGTGAATCAGTGATCCAAAAAAATTATTCACGTGTCAATGTTCCGGAAAATTCCTCGTGGAGGAATTGTGTTTTTAAATTTTTGAATGTTTTGATTTGATTTACATATATTTTTATGATTTTTTCAGGTATGATTCTACAATTTGCCGGTATGATGATGATTTCAAAGGACGGAAGTTCGCGATTTAAAGTTGTGTGTGACAACGTATTGACGTGTGGACAATACGTGGAATTTCGGTTTTCAATTTTGTGCGATGTGACACACGTCGAGTTGTGGGATGTAGTGCGCGCGGATTGCAATGACATTCAAACTTGACGGAGTGGAGGATTGAGTGCCGTATCCATCCTGGACCATAATTTCTGCTGTTCTCTTCGGATCCCAACAGCCTAGAATCCTGGATTAACCATAAAGTACTTGTTATTCAATTCTTTCTAATAAATAGCCTTTTGTTCTGCGAGCTCATCAATGTTCTTAAAATCACGTGGTCGCAATTTCAGATGTTAAATAGCACCCCTGAAAGTGAAAAACAAAATAGGAACAAACTGAAGTTCATGATTCGATTATTCAATAAAGCGAATTAAACATAAATCTAGCAGAAAACGAAAAACAAAACATTTTTGTTTCGAATAATCATCTTACATTTTATTTTATTTTTTATTTCACTTTAATTTTTAAACTTTCTACTTTCTCTTTTCTATCAGCTACTTTTCCTTTATTAATCAATTTATTTTTACACTCAATTCAAGTATTTGTATTTTCTATTCAAGTATTTGTATTTTCTATTCAAGTATGTATTTGTATTTTCTATTCAAGTATTTGTATTTTCTTTTCAAGTATTTGTATTTTCTATTCAAGTATTTGCATTTCGAAAACGAAAGTTCTTCCACCTTGAAAATTAATGGAAATCAGTTGACTGTTTGGCTCGAAATGAAAATTAAACAAATTCTTTTCTTCGCTTTGGGTTTGATGTAACGTTTCAATTCTCGAAGTGTACAAACAAGTATTTTACACAACTTTTGTTCAAAAAATCTTAAAACTTCGCATTGAAGTTTGTGTGAATACAAATTAGAAAATTTTAGTGTTACATAGCGAATTGTCTGACTGAGAATGAATTATCTACTGAGAAATTACCCACTAACATTAAGACTGATTTTCTAAACAAGAAATCCTATAACTAACCAATTTTTTTCAAATTTGCAAGCATAAGTTTAACATTTGTTTCTATTGTTATTTAAACGTGAATGTCTGACTTTGAATAGTCACATCTACTGATATAAACAATTCGAATTTTAATTCAAGAAATATGTCAACTTCTCATTTTTCTCATGCGTGTGAACACAAATTAAAAATTTATTTCATTTTTTCATTATGGGATGTGATAAAACTTTGTCTTACTCGAAATGATCTTATCTACTGATATTAATTTTCTATCTACTATCCAAGAAATTTATTATCAAATCAACACTTTTATTTCAATTTTGTGTAGGCAAAATTCTGAGTAAGCGATAAAATTTTGCCTGACAGGAAATATCTGTATCTACTTAATTTTTTATATAGAGAAATGTCATATTCGAACAAAATTTTTATTTAATTTTTGCGTGGTCATCAATTTCAATCTTTTAATAATTGGCCTGACTAATAATGGTTTTATCAAGAGATTTGCAATAGAAAAGCCAAATCTTTTCATCGTATTTTGTATATATGGGGATTTAATATATGTATTTCAAAATGTTATAAAATGTTGTCTGACTGGAAATGGTCACAACCACTGCCAATAATCTTTTACTTTTTCAACCGAGTAATTTGATATTCAAACAAAAATTTCTATTCAAATAAAATTTCTATTCAAACAAAATTTCTATTCAATTTTTGTGTAGAAACAAATTTCAATCTTTTAAAAATTGGTCTAGCTAATAATGGTTTTATCTACTTATCTTGTTTATTTCACTTACCCCTATTGTAACAAGGTCTTTGTAACAGGAAAGCCAATCTTTTCGTAATATTTTGTATAAATGAAAATTTAATATATTTCAATGTGTTATAAAATTTTGTCTGACTGTAAATGGTCTTAACCACTGACAATAATTCTCTACTAAATCATTTTCAACAAAAAAAATCCATAAATTAATTACAATTTTTGGCCAATTTTTGTGACAAACTGATATTCAAATGTTAACATTGTAAAATCATGTCTGACTGAAAATGCCTCTATCTACTGATATTAATTCCTTATGATTTACAATCCTTATAATTCCTTAATCAAGAAATTTGTTAATTTAATTTCTTTATGTATCCTAATTTTTGTTTTCTTTTTATAAATTATAATATATTTTATTTACTTTATTCATAAACATGAATAAAGTTGTCTGACTCTAAATGACCTTATCTACTGACACAAGTATTTTACTTTTTTACCCCAAACTTTATAAATAAATTTTCTGTTTGAATTTTTTATCGTCACAAATTGAACGTTGAACGTATTATATTGTCTGACTGAGAATGGCCGTATCTACTTAAATGTTCCGAACAGGATAGCGGAGCTGTGGAAACGTTAAAAACAATTTTTTGCTTTGACTTGGAATGATTGTTTAATTCTTTCTCAAAATTAATTAACGAAACTGTTAAAAATAATTAATTGTTGTCAAATGTTAAATGATTGACAAAAATCTGTTAAATGATTGACAAAAATCTGTTAAATGATTAACAGAATACTGTAAAAACAAAATTAACAAGTCAGGAATCGCACTGCGAGTTAAATCGGGTATCCAGGGGTGAAAAAAGGATCCTCGTGGAAAGAAGGATATAGGAGAAAAAAGAGGGGGCAAGGCAAGCAACATAAAAGGCTAGCAACCCCTTTTCCATGCAGGCTTCAATTGTTTCGAGCAGAATTCATTTGTTTTTCTTTGCGTGCGCTTTTGCACGCTTCTCTCCCTTCCAGCCACGAAAATTCTCCCTTCTCTTTGGTCTTGAATCGTGCCCTCTTTCTCCATCATTTCTCATTTCCTTTCTCGATTCCTCTCTCACTCAGTTTTCCTCCCTCATCTCCTAGCTGTGACTTTTGTTCGCGTCGCGCACGTCAAATGTAGAGTATACCTCGGCACGAGGTGTATTAAAATCGACCATTGTTGTTGGCCGGTCTTCAATGCGACCGCGAGAATTATGCTCCCAAAGCTTTTGAAATAATATCCCCTCGGAGTCCGCTTTACGGCATGGAATGGTATCTGCATCGTTTCTACCTATGCAAGTGAAGTCCATAGATGTACATGCACATACATGCTTGTACATACTTATATGCTTATATGCATAGACTTGTATACTTACACAGATTTGAGTACTTGTACACATTTGTGTAGTTATACACACTTGTGTACTTATACACACTTGTGTACTTATACACACTTGTATACATATACACACTTATATACTTATACATAAACACGGATGTTTATACATATACAAAGTGCATATAATAATACTTGCTTAAATATATTTACACACACACGCATATACATGTGCATGTTCATGTTACGCATAGAAGTATGGATATGTACATTTATATCTGGATATGCATTCGCATGCGTTGATATGCCAAATGTCAGCTCTCATAAAGTCTTACTCAGGAAGAGACAATTTCTAGTGCGCATAGAAATTGTCCTGTTTTAAGATTATTTATCATCCACAAGTAATTCCCTCCAGATGCAAATTTTACGAAAAAACTTTTTAGTACATCATTTTGATCAACAATAGAACAAATTGTTATTTATAATAATGGTTCTTTATAACAATCGTTGTTTAGAACAATGGTTCTTTATAACAACGGTTTTCTAAAGCAATGGTTGTTTATAGCAACAGTTGTTTATAACAATGGTTGTTTATAACAATAGTTGTTTATAACAATGGTTATTTATAACAATCTTTGTTCATAACAATTGTTATTTATGACAATGGCTATTTACAACAATGGTTATTTACAACAACGGTTATTTATAGCAACAATTGTTTCTAGCAATGGTTGTTTATAACAATGGCTATTCATAATAATAGTTGTTTACAACAACGGTTATTTATAACAACGATTGTCTAAAGCAATTGTTGTTTATAGCAACAGTTGTTTATTACAATAGTTGTTTATAACAACAGTTATTTATAACAATGATTGTTCAAAAGATTAGTTATTTCTAACAACGGCTATTTATAACAATCATTATTTATAATAATGATTGTTTATAACAATGGTTGTTAACAGCAATAGCTATTTATAACAATGTTTGTTCATAACAATTGTTATTTATGACAATGGCTATTTACAACAATGGTTATTTATAACAATGATTGTTTATAGCAACGGTTATTTATAACAATGATTATGTATAACAACGGTTGTTTATAACAATGGTTATTAAAAACAATGGCTATTTATAACAACGGCTGTCTAAAGCAATGGTTGTTTATAACAATGGTTGTTTATGACAACAGTTAATTATAACAATGATTGCTTATAACAATGGTTGTTTATAACAATATTTGTTTATAACAATGGTTATTTATAACAATGTTCATAACAATTGTTATTTATGACAATGGCTATTTACAACAATGGTTATTTACAACAACGGTTGTTTATAGCAATGACTATTTAGAATAATGGTTGTTTATAACAATGGCTATTTACAACAATGGTTGTTTACAGCAACGGTTATTTATAACAACGGTTGTCTAAAGCAATGGTTGTTTATAGGAACAGTTGTTTATAACAATGGTTGTTTATAACAACAGTTAATTTTAACAATGATTGTTTATAACAATGGTTGTTTATAGCAATGACTATTTAAAATAATGGTTGTTTATAACAATGGCTATTTATAACAATCGTTTTTTATAACAATGGCTATTTATAACAATGGTTGTTTATAACAACTGTTATTTATAACATTTAAAAAATTTCATTCTTTCGAAACTAATTTTTTTTCCTATTTTTGCATCAAGTTTTTAATTAAATTAGAAGGAAAGTCAATTTTTCAAAAGAGAGAAAAGAATTCGTGAAACGAGAAGAATAATATACTTACAATTTATTTTTTTTGCAAGTACATTTTCAATCTACTAATAGTATTTTCAAGTTTGAATGAATATCTATACTTAAATCGAGAATAGTTATTCTTGAATGAAGAATAAATATTTGAATCAACAATAATTATTCTTGAATAAGGAATACATATTCTATAGGTATATCCCATCCTATGTATAAAGTAAATTAGATTCAATGCAATTTTGCATTGAATCAAGAGAACTTTTCTCTCAGTGTAAATTTTCCTTAACCATATTAAACAACATTTGCGATTTCTTTCCCTGAACATCCTAAATGAAAATAATCCTAAAAAATTATTGGTGACAAAATTTTTTTTTTATGAAAAGAAGCACTTTTTTGATGATAAAACACTCTTTTGATGATAAAACATTTTTTTGATGATAAAGTACTCTTTTGATGATAAAACACTTTTTTGCTGAAAAAATGCATAAAACCGAATTTGAAAAATTTGAAAAGCACTTTGTAGTGCAGTGAGGAAGTAGAAATGTGAAATACCCAACGTGAAAATGTGATTTTCACAGTGTAGGTTGAAGACGATTTGTGAATCTACAATTGAGATGAAAGAGTTAGTGAAATACGTTATGAAAGTAAAGTCATTGAAGTAGCGCGAACTCGAGGATCCTCGAACGAATAAATAGTGGCTTCATTACACGCGGCTCGAAGGCGGCAAACAAATAGGGTTAATTCCACGTGCGCGGCACGCTGAATACGTCGTTTCCGAATGGAGGTAATTCCGGTGACAATGTGGCCTTTGATTTCATAGAACGGTACGTTTGAATGACGTTCGTCCTCTCTCCTCTCACCCCGTCATTCACCAGTTCCTTTTCGCTCGCAAATATGCATACATATAATAAAGTAAGTTGACTACATACAACAGTCCTCTGAATCGTTTCCACTCTACAAATAAAAAACAACTTCATTCACCCGTTAGCAATGCTTTCCAGTCTAAAATAATAATCTAGCAACGCCGAGAATTATAAATCTGAATTTTGTTAGTTCGGAACGAAAAGCAAGCTATAGGGTTTATTTAAATTTGTGTAACTCAAAAAGCGTTTATTATCAGTTTAAATTTATTTTCAATGGATTTTTTATACTTTTCTTTTGGGTGATTGCAAATAATTTTAACACTGCTTTTGAATTCTTTAAACAGGTAATTAAGACATTTACTTCAAATTGATATTTTAAACGAGCGTGCATTTATTTTAAAAAGGATGTTCAAATCTCGGATCGGATAATATAATACTAAGATCATTTATGCTTAAAAAAGAATTTAGAAATTGTGCGATTTAGAATGTTTGCGGAGTGTAAAATCTTTTATAAAAAGAATTTATTACTTTTTAGAAAAGAAGTTACTAATTTTGAGAAAAGAAATTACTATACTCTTCACTCTCTAAATCCGAAAGAGTGCAAGTTCGCTTACCCATTGAAATAGTAAGAAATTTGACTATTAATTAGTAGAAAACTACTAATTTATAGTAGAAAATTACTAATTTGAAAAAGTGAGTAAAATAATCTACTAATTAATAGTCAAATTTCTTACTATTTCAATGGGTAAACGAATCCGCACTCTTTAAGAGTAGAAAAACTACTAATTCAGATTTAGAGAGTAGAAAAGAATTACTTTTTGGAAAAGAACTACTTTTTAGAAAAGAATTACTTTTTAGGAAAGAATTACTTTTTAGGAAAGAAGTTACTACTTTTGAGAAAAGAAATTACTACTCTTTAGAAAAGGAGTTATTACTTTTTAGAAAAAAAAGTTACTACTTTTTTGTAGTCAAACAGATTTGTGGAATTAAAATTTTTGAGTCTAGTGGGTTATGAAATCGGAAATAGAAGATGCCATTGGATAAGAAGAGAATCTAGAGGGTTGAGTTTTCGACATTCAGTACTATTCCTTGGGCTTGAAATATTTCTAAAGATTCAGCGAGTTTATTAAGGCTATTCAGAGCGTTGCCTCAGAGACAGTATTGTGGATACAATTTAGTCTTATTCATCCCTTCGCAAATGTCTAAATATTTTCCATCCCTCTTTTCACATGTTCCTAAGTTCTACTACCTTGTTTTCAACATTTTCCATCAGGGGTCGAAGTTTGTCAAATAATTCTAAAAATTCAAAATTGGAACCTAATATCACTAATAATAATTCTTTCCCCAATAGGAGAATTTTAACCTATACAATTACTTTTTCACCTTTACTTTCTTCCGAAAAAAAGTCCATTTGAATCATGATTTTATTTTTAATCATCAATACTTAAAAAGAAAGTTTGTATTGAATTGAATTATCCAAAAATTGATCATTCTAGAGAATTATTACTTTTTGTTAAATTTGGTACTCTTGTACTTTTTTTGTACTTTTTGTACTTTTTTGTATTTTTTGTAGTTCTTTCTTGACTTTTTTTATATTTGTTTGTACTTTGTACTTTGTACTTTTCTTGCACATTTTTTGTACTTTTTTTGTACCTTTTTTGTACCTTTTTTTGTACCTCTTTTATACTTTCTTTGGTACCTTTTTTGGTATCTTTTTATACCTTTTTTTGTACCTTTTTTGTACCTTTTTTTGTACCTCTTTTATACCTTTTTTTGGTACCTTTTTTGTACTTTTTTTTACCTTTTTTGTATCTTTTTTGTACCTTTTTTGGTATCTTTTTTTATACTTCTTTTGTACCCTTTTTTGTACCTTTTTTGTACTTTCTTTGTATCTCTTTTGTACTCTTTTTGTACCTTTTTTTGTACCTTTTTCTGTTTTGATACTTTTCGAACACCCTGCATGTTTAAATATTTTCTGTGGGTTTAGAATTCATTAAAGAAGAAAAATGTTTTTACTCGTTCTCTTATCATCCTTTGCAGAATGGCAAAATTAATTTTCTTCCCATTTCTTCCATTCATTTTACAAGGCATGGTGACGTCCCTTACATGTCCTTTGATGTCAAACGATTCCTTTTCTATCTGCACTCATCACTGAGATGTGGTGCGTTATGTAAAACGTCCTTGTGAACTGTCTTTATCGATTTTACATTTTTTAAAATAATCAAAAGATTTCTACTTTTAGAAATAATAGCAGTGTGTTAAAACCGCTCTAGAATGAAATTCGTCAGTCTATAAACGAAATGAATTTTAGAAAGGACCATTTTCAAATTAATGCGTATTTTTGAAATTACATTTATTTCTTAAATATTTGAAATACTTTTTTGTATTTGAAATACTTTTTTGTATTTGAAATACTAGTTTTTAAATTACTAGTTTTTGGAAAATTATTCATTTTTAAAGTGAGTCTTTATTTTTAAAGTGACTCTTTATTTTTAAAGTAACTCTTTATTTTTAAAGTAACTCTTTATTTTTAAAGTGACTCTTTATTTTTAAAGTGACTCTCTATTTTTAAAGTGACTCTCTATTTTTAAAGTGACTCTTTATTTTTAAAGTGACTCTTTATTTTTAAAGTAACTCTTTATTTTTAAAGTAACTCCTTATTTTTAAAGTAACTCTTTATTTTTAAAGTAACTTTTCATTTTTAAAGTAAATTTTCATTTTTGAAGTAACTCTTCATTTTTAAAGTAAATTTCCATTTTTGAAGTAACTCTTTATTTTTAAAGTGTATCTCTTCATTTTTTAAGTAACTCTTCGTTCATTTCTGAAATATCTTTTAGCATTGGAAGATACATTTGCAATAATTTACTTCTATTTATTTTACCAAAAGCATCATGTTTTTAAAATGTTTTCGAAAAATCATACATTTTGATTGTATCGCTAAATAAATATTTCAACATTTATATTAATCGCGTTTGACAATTTCTTTATGGTTGTATTTTATTTGCGACTGTAAATTGTATTTATGTGTTTATAAAGTTGTCTACAAAAAATAATATAACAATAAGTACTAAAAAGAGACGAGTTTTTAATTTCATCAATAGCTTTTTCCCCATCAACGAAACATTACAGAAAGGGCACTAGACAATTTCTTTCTTCTTTTTCTACCACTTCCGCAAGTGCATTGCTTGCACTTAACAGAAAGATGAGTTCTCACACTGATGAGTCTATCTTTCTGCATCCTTTTTAGCATCCTCACTTTCCATTTTTATTCAAACCAAAGCTTTTTTATTATTCTTTACCTTTTCGAAAAAAATTTCGTCTTTTTTTAATCCTTGTATGATTCTTTTCAAAATTAAACTTTTTAGTTTTAAAAATTAAACTTTATAGTTTTAAAAATTGAACTTTTTAATTTTAAAAATTACACTACGCAATAAATCGATTCGTTAATTAACTAATTATTTTCAAATCATTGAAATTTTGACTGATTCGTTCACGGACTCGTTTCCTCTCACAAAACGTGTAAAATTCTGTTCCAGAAATTGTCTACAACTTGTTTTGAATGCGTATTGAATAGTTGCATAGAAAATTGTGCAGGAATCTTAACAATTTGATGACGACTTTGACGTTGAAAAGATAAATTAACCCAAAAAATGAGATGCAAATTTCAGAATTACACATGAATGATTCTTTACAATGATATGGCATTAATCTTGTGATGGCAATCAATGCTTTATGTACTTTTTTGTTCGGAATTGAATGCTCCTAGTCACAATCTGATTGTTCCACAGAAATACTCAAAGCTTTGCATTGTGGGTTGTAGGTCATCGCGCAGGACCTCGTGTATGCCGTATTGTGTTGCGTAATACATGCAAGGTTATAATATTCAGACAGAGACGTTTATTAATCATTGATGGTCGATTCATTTCATTGTGCAAATTCTATTTATCATAGCACGTACGCGGGAACATTACCTATTAGAACATCAAGTCCAAATACATAACACACATTCACCTAAAGCATTTACGAAATTACTGCCCCTGTTTCCCGATTCCTAAATCACATTTCTCAAGTTTCGCTTTTTTCAATCCAGATGCCATATTGGAACCCGAATTTTGTACAAGAATTTAAAACAAACAAAAGCAAAAGAAACAAAAAATGAACGAAGAATCAAAAAATAAAAAATAAACGAAGAAGAAACAAAAAATAAACGAAGGAACAAAAAGTAAACGAAGAGGAAACAGAAAATAAACAAAAACAAACAGAAAATAAACCAAAAAAAATTAAGAAAAAACGAAGAAAGAATAAATAAACAAGCAACAAACGAACAAAAAAGAAACAAGCAAAAGCGAAAAAGCAAGTAAAAAACAAGCAAGCAAGCAAACATTAATAAAAATAAAAATGTTGCAAATTGCCCCAATCGAAAATGGCCAAGTTTTACGATTTACCAATGATTCCGAGTCGAGAAAAGTAGAAGAAGAAAAAAGATGAAGATGATAGAGGATGAAGATAGAAGATGAAAAAAAGGTTTAAGTTTTATGTATAAAGAACTGGAGATTTTTTTGTGGACGTTGGAGTTTCAAATGGGGTAATGTGGGAGTAACAAATGTATGAATCTGAGGGAATGTCCAATGGGGTGAGACAATCAAAATGCGAGAAAAGCGAGGAGAGGGTTAGAAAGTAAGAGGGAAAGGGAAAGAGGGATTTTGAAGAGACGACACACACGATGTTTGATGTCGATGTGTAGTGTTCATGTATAGATCGCGGCGTGACGTCACCGCATTGTTAGAAGAGCAAGCATTGTAGTCACTATTGTGAGTCTCCGCCATTATTCTAAGACAATCGTCCGACACAATGAGACGGACGGGAGGATGAGTGGAGCGGCCGATTCGCTTTATACAAGTGTATGAGTGTGAATGTCTCTATAAATGTGCGCAGAGTGCGTGTACCTACGGTACAAAGTCTTCTTGGTACTCTTATCCAACCAATTCTCAAGACTTATGGGGCTTCCCTATTATCTATAGCCTTTCATTCAGTGTACTCTTAATGTTTCATAATTTTTAGGTTATTTATTTGTTTTTCTTTTGTTCTGTTTTTTTATTTCTTCTTTTTGTGACAAGTGATGGTTCGTTCTCTAATTCTTAGAGTAGTTCTGCATCCTCATTTTTCCTCCTCTTCTTCTTTTTCTTCTTTTGCTTCTTTTCTTCTTTATCTTTTTCTTTTTTTCTTCTTTATCTTTATCTTTTTTTCTTCTTTTTCTTTTCTTCTTTTCATCTTTTCTTCCTTTCTTCCTTTCTTCTTCTTTGCTTCATATTTTTCTTCTTCTCATCCTGCTTTTACTTCTTCAACTTTTTTCTTCACATCTGTTTCTACTTCTTCAACTTTTTTTTTACTTCTCTCTCTACTTCTTCAACTTTTTTCTTTACTTCTGTTTCTACTTTCTCACATTTTTTCTCTGCTTCTGCTTCTCTTCTTCAATTTTTCCTCTACTTGGATTTCTTCTTCATCTGTTGAAACTTGTTTCTTTTTTTCTTCTTTTTATGCTTACAAGCGTTTCTACATAAAAAATCTTGTAGAATTATTCTTGAGTGATCATTAATGATGACTATCTAAATCTGAATAAGTGGAATCTACTTATTTTTAAGTCAAAGGTTAAAGAAGACTTGAAAAGTTTAGTGGTATGCTCTAGCAAAATTAAAAGAAGAAAAAGGAAATGACAAAAGTGAAAAGGAAAAGTAGCAATGGGAATAGTTACAAAGAGCAAAAATTGGACTTAGAAGGTCCAAGAAGAAAATTAAGGAATAGGAGTAAAAAAAGGTAAATTATAAAAGTTAAAAGGAAAAGTAATGCAAGACTTAGAAGAGTATTTATACATATTATATATGTAAATATAAAGAACTAGGCATCAACATCAGAAAGAAATTCAACATCATCTTAATTAGAATTTAAAAAAGTTAAAAATGGTAGGCACCAGTAGAGTTAGAAGAAAGAAGGCATAGGAAGAAAGAAGGTATAAGAAAAAAGAAGGTAGAGGTGGAAACAAGGTATATAAGAAACAAGAAGGTAGAGGTGGAAACAAGGTTTAGGAAGAAAGAAGTTATAAGAGAAAAGAAGATAAGGAAGAAAGAAAGATGGAAAGAAGGTGCAGGTAGAAAGTAGGTATAAGAAAATAGAAGAAAGTGGCAAAACTTAGAAGATAATTAAAAAGAGAAAATAAAAGTCTCAGAAGGATTAAAAACAAGAAAAGTAAGGAGTAGAAAAGGCAAAGAGAAGAAAATTAGGGTCAGAAAGAGTTAAAAGAAAAGAAGTAGGAACAAGAAGAATTAGAAGAAAAAAAACTATGGTCTAAAAGAATAAAATGAAGAAAATAAGATTTACAAAAGTTAAGAAGAAAATAAAAATAAAAAGAATCTAGGAGAAGAAAAATATGGCTTAAAAGTGTTAAAAAGAAGAAAAGTAAGTTGTAAAAGAATTACAAAGAAGAATTGTAGAATCTAAAAGTGTCAAAGAACAATATAATAATTATATAATATAATATAAAAATTTACATTTGAAAGAGTTGCGAAGAAAAAAAGTAGAACCTATAAAAGTAAAAAAAAAGAAAAAGAAAAGTAATGTTCAGAAACTTTAAAAAGAACAAAAGTAATGCTTACATAAAGTAAATAGAAGGAAAGAAAGATTTCCAAGACTTCAATAAAAGAAAGGAAAGACTTCCAAAAATTCAGTAAAAGAAAAGAAGAAGTAAAAGACAGAAGAAAAAGACCTACAAGATTTAAAGTGAAGAAAAGTGGAAGCAAATAAAAAGAGATGAAAAGTAGGACTTAAAAAGTTAAAATGAAACGAAAAGAATTTAAATAAGTCATAGAAGAGGGAAGAAAACTGGGAAGAATTGAAACGATGAAAAGTAGGACTCAGAAGAGTTAAAAGGAAGAAATACAAAAGGAACTTAAATATAATACTTGAACTTAAAAAAGTTAAAGAGAATTTAGTACCTACCACTAGAAAAAATCTATGGTCAGAGTAACCAAGATTCTGGTTATATTTGCTATTTGCAACCAAAGTTGTAGTTCCCTTAACCAGATTTCTGACTAACTTAACTAAATTCCTGTTTGCAATAAACAGAAAAAATAGTAAAGGAATATCTAACCAGAAAATAGCATAGTAAATTAATATTCAACCAGAAGAAAATTGTAAAGGAATATTTAATCCGAGAATAGTAGAGTAAATTAATATTTAACACGAAAAACGTAGTAAATGGAGTTTTAAAACAGAAAAAAGTAGTAAAGATACATTGAACCGGAAGAAAGTAGTAAAGGCATGTTTAGCCAGACAATTTCTTCCGTGCAGAACTTAGAAATTGTTTACAAGTAAAACCAGATGTACAGAATTGAAGATTATTGTTTAAAAACAGAGGTAGAAGTATAGAATTAAAGAATAATAATTAAAAACGAAAAATGTATTGGAAATTATTCTTAAGAAAGAACATACCTAGCACTGAAGGTTATTGTTTATAAAGAAAGAAAAATGTACAAAAACGAAGATTACTGTTTCAAAACAAAAATATAAGTATTTATTCTTTTTGGATGAAATTGAGTTGATTTAGACTATATTTTTAGAAAATCGAAATTCGGACCGAAAACAATGCTTACCTATGAGGAAGCAAAAATTGTTTAAAAATAAGGAAAATGTAATATAAATAAACAAAACATGTTTTATAAACAAAAATAGACATGCAGTATAAAAAAGTAATAAATATGGGTGATTCTCCCAAAATACTCTTTTTTGTGAATTGTAAATGAAAATAAAACAATTTAACTTTTTGAGTTGTAGTACACTGGATTATATTGAGTTTTGAAAGATCTAACACCTCCTCAACTTGATCTTGCTGTTTTAAAGCTTTTTAATAAAAGATATATTAAAATTAAATCCAAAGAAAAAACAAGAGGTTAAAATATTTGAACAGGTGTTTTTTCAAATGAAAAACAACTTACGTCATTCAGAATTTAATTCATTATCAAAGCAAATTTATTAAATTTATTATTATTACAGTCTATGCAAAATTTTAGATTTTTAAATACTTACCAAATTAAAAAATCTCGTGACTTTTAGAAACCATACTTTAAATTAGTATTTTTAAGTTGATTTATCATTGACACTTTGCAAACAATTGACAGTCAAGTCAAAATTAAATGAACGCATGAGAGGAATGACGAGTGCGAGAGGAACGAGGGGAATGACGATTTCAACATTTTTCTCATTTTATTTAATATCTAGCACTTCTGCATTAATTTAAAATGGTTTATCATGTTCGTTTATGATACTGTGAATCTAAAACAAATAACAACAAAATTATATTTTATTTCTATGTGTTTTTTATTTAAGTGAGAGGAATGACGGTCTCAGGTTGTGATTCGCTAAGACTACACCAATTTTATTTCTTTTCAATTCAAATAATGTCATTTTCTAAAAATTCACAAAGAAAATTAGTTACTGAGATTTTAATAAAATTATGTATCAAAGAAATTAATAAATAACTATGTACACCCGTTACGAAAATATTGGATAATATTTCACGGGTGAGAGCAATGACGCGAGACCAGAAGACAACTTTCATTTTTTATTTGTGAAAAAACTATAAATCATATTTGATCTATATTTTGCAGAAATATTCTAGTCTTATAACTTTTGGAAAATACTCAAAAAGTTCCAATTTTTAAGTTTTAAATAGTTTTTTCACGTCCTTCAAAAATGAAAAACAGTCCGAAGACAGATTAGAAGGACCGAATTTTAAAAAAAGCACATTAAATAAGTAAAATATACAATTATTTTTCGTAGGATTTTTACAAAAAGTAATGAAATGATGAAATATTCAGGGTGTCTGCAGTACCTGGAAAACCTGGAAAACCGGGAAATATCAGGGAATTTTTTTGAATATCGGGGAATTTATTGAGTCCAGGGATCACAGTTCGTCCCCTTTTTCACTTAATCCCCTTTTTTTAAGAAAATTCCCTAAAATGCCTAAACTCAAATATTTAAAATTACTTAAAACTACTTTTAAAAACTTTAGACTACTTCAAAATATTTAAAAATATAGAAAATAACTTTAGAATACTTTAAAATATTTAAAAATACATAAAACTACTTAAAAATATTTCCAAATCCATCCAAATGCTTCAAAATATTTAAAAATACTTCAAAATATTTGAAAATATTGAAAATTACAAACTACCTTAAAAAACTTTAGACTACTTCAAAATATTTAAAAGTATTGAAAATAACTTTAGAATACTTCAAATTATTTAAAAATACATAAAACTACTTAAAAATATTTCCAAATCCTTCCAAATGCTTCAAAATATTTAAAAATACTCGAATACCTTATATTACTTTTAAATACTTCAAAATATTTTTAATAAGAATTTAAATTTCTTAAAAAATAAAAAAATA
>WNHD01007386.1:0-20312 GCA_011057455.1 Ganaspis sp. Gsp50 | reverse complement strand
GAATTTGTTATTTTTGTTTTCAATAAAAGAAGAAATTAATATTTTTAACTTAGAAAAATCGGGAAAAAACCGGGAAATAACCGGGAATTTTGTTCGGCATAATTAGTAGACACCCTGTTTAAGAATAGTACATACACCCAGAGAAATGGTATATTTGTCTCAGAACCAACTAATTTATTTATTTGTTCTAAATAAGTTTTATTTGATTCGAATAAAAATTTTATTTCTGCCAAATAAAACATTTTATTTCTGCCAAATAAAATATTTATTTCTGCCAAATAAAATATTTATTTCTGCCAAATAAAATATTTATTTAAAACAAATAAATAATTTATTTAAAACAAATAAATAATTTAATTGGTTCTGAGACAAATATACGGTTATTTCTTTCAAATAAATTATATTGAATTCAAATAAATCTTTTCTCTAGGTATATTTTATACTTAAATTAAGTGCACTTAATTTAAGTATAAAATATACTTATACATAGGAGCTAAGAAGATATTCTTAAACCTAGAATACGGGTCTTTCTGTGTATAGCCAAAACCCACACACACAAACTCGCACATACACACGGAGAAAAATAGCAATTGAAATTCACTTAACACTTAAGTAAAATATACTTAACAACTTAATATATACGAGTTAGGTAAACATTACTTAAGTACGTAAGTGAAATCTACTTAAAAAGTTAAGTAAATTTTACCTAACTACTTGAGTAAATAATGTATTGCTAAATATATTGCTTAACATTTTAGGTATATTTCACTTGAGAACTTAGGTAAAAATTAATTAAGTGAGGTTAGGTTGATTTTACTTGACTATTTTAGGTAAACCTTTCTTGTGATTTTTCTCCGTGCATAGCCAAAATTCACACACGCACACAAACACGCACAATATACTTTATGCATTTAGATGAATGAAAATTTTTGAAAAATAATTTTTATGAAAGATTTTTAAAAACAAATATATAAAAAAAACATTGTTTTAGTGTTAAATGAAAAGAGAAATTTGAAATGAAAGAAAATTTTAGTTCTAAATGAAAAAAAGAAATATTTTGTGTAATCTTTCAATTTTTATATATTATTAAAAATTTTATTTGTCAACTACTCATTTTACAATTGCACATACGTTCTCCTTTTCATAAATGTAGAAAGCGTGTAAAATTACAAGAAAGATAATTGTTTACAAGAATCATGTCTGGGAAAGGTAGGTACTTGGAGTTTTAATTGAAAATTTAAATATGACAATACAATCAATATTTTAATAAAAATAAAAAAATATTTTTATTGAAATCTTTAAAAAATTTATAAAATTATACATTTTGTTTGGTTTCTTCTAATTTCATTGTGCATTTATTTTGTTCTATCTTTCTTTCTTGAAATTTAAAATTATCTTCAATTAATTAATTTTTTACATTGTTTATTTATTTAAGCGTATAGTTTATTTTGCTCATAAAATTTGCGGCGTTGCCATATTCAATTCCTTAAAAAATTGCGGCATTGCTGTTTTTAATTTTTTTTTAAAATTGCGACGTTGCCATTTTTAATTTTTCTAAAAGTTGCTGCGTTAACATTTTTAATTTTTTAAAATAGTGGCGTTGCTATTTTTTTATTTATTTTGAAATTGCGGCGTTCAAATTTTTAAATTGTTCTAAATTATGGCGTTGCTATGTTCAATTTCTTAAAAAATTGCGCCGTTGACATTTTAAGTTTTTTTTTTTAATTGCGTCGTTGACATAGGTACTCAATTTTTGTAAATTGCGGCGTTGCCATTTTTTATTTTTTGTTTAAATTGCGACGTTGCCATTTTTAATTTCTTGTTTAAATTGCGACGTTGCCATTTTTAATTTCTTAAAAAATTGCGGTGTTGCCATGTTTAATTGCTTAAAAAAATGCAGTGTTATTTGTAATTTCTTTTTATATTGCGACGTTGCTCTTTTTAAATTCTCAAAGAAATGCAGCATTGCCATGTTTAATTTCTTAAAAAATTGTGGCATTGTTGTTTTTAATTTTCTTAAAAATTACGACGTTGCCATTTTTAATTTTTCAAAAAATTGCTACGTTAAAATTTTTAATTTTGTAAAATAGCGCAGTTGCTATTTTTTTTATTTATTTTAAAATTACGACGTTGACATATTTACTTTTTTAAAATTGCGGCGATGCCATTTTTAATTTCTTACAAAATTGCGGTGTTGTCATGTTTAATTTTTTAAAAAGATGCTGTGTTGACATTTTTAATTTCTCAAAAAATTGCTACATTGACGTTTTTAATATATTTCAATTGCGGCGTTGCCATGTTTCATTGCTTCAAAAAATGCGGCGGTATTTTTAATCTTTTTTTTATGTTGCGGCGTTGCTATTTTTAAATTCTCAAAGAATTGCGGCATTGTCATGTTCAATTTCTTAAAAAATTGCGCAGTTGCCATTTTTAATTCTTTTTTTAATTTGTGACGTTGACATACTCAATTTTTGACAATTGCGGCGTTGCCATGTTTAATTTCTTAAAAAATTGCGGTGATGCCACGTTTAATGTCTTAAAGAAAAGCGGTTTTCTCTTTTTTAATTTTTCTTTATATTGCGACGTTGCCACGTTTTTATTACTTTAAAAAATTGCAAAGTTGCCATTTTTAATTTCTCAAAAAATTGCTACATTGACGTTTTTAATATATTAAAATTGCGTCGTTGCCATGTTCAGTTTCTTAAAAAAAATACGGTGTTGTTATTTTTAATTTTTTTTACATTGTGGCGTTACTATTTTTAAATTCTCAAAGAATGGCGGCGTTGCCATGTTTAATTTCTTAAAAAATTACGTAATTGCCATTTTTAATTTTTCAAAAGATTGCAACATTGACGTTTTTAATATATTAAAATTGCGGCGCTGTCATGTTTAATTTCTGAAAAAATACGGTGCTGTTTTTAATTTTGTTTATATTGCGGCGTTGCCGTGTTTAATTTCTTAAATAATTGCAACGTTGACATTTTTAATTTATTAGAATTGTGGTGTTGCTATTTTTCATAGAATGCGGCGTTGCCGCATCTCTCAAAATTTTAATCTCTCAAAAAATTGCTACGTTGCCATTTTCAATTTTTCAAAAAAATTGCGGCGTTGCCATTTTTTTATATTTCAATTCTTTTAAATTGCGGCGTTGCCGTGTTTTATTACTTAAAACATTGCGCCGTTGTATTGTGAATTTCTCAAAGAATTGCGGCGTTGCCTTAATTTCTTAAAAAATTGCAACGTTCACATTTTTAATTTATTAGAATTGCGGCGTTGCCATGTTTAATCTCTCAAAAAATTGCTACGTTGACATTTTTAATTTTTCAGAAAAATTGCGGTGTTGCCATTTTTTTAATATTTTAATTCTTTTAAATTGCGGCGTTGCCGTGTTTTATTACTTAAAACATTGCGCCGTTGTTTTTTAATTTCTCAAAGAATTGCGGTGTTGCCATGTTTAATTTTTTAAAAAATTGCAACGTTGACATTTTTAATTTATTAGAATTGCGGTGTTGCTATTTTTTATAGAATGCCGCGTTGCCATGTTTAATCTCTCAAAAAATTGCTACGTTGCTTTTTTTAGTTTTTCAGAAAATCGCTACGTTGACATTTTTAATTTATTAAAATTGCGGCGTTGCCATGTTCTATTTATTTAGAAATTCTTATTTCGTTTTTTTTATATACAAAAACAGTCGATTTGTTTGTTTAATAATAAAAAATACATTAGATTATTGTATTCTTTTTTTAAAAAAACAGGACATAAATCGATCATGTGACTTGTAACATTTCCTGGTATTAGAGATGTCAGTTGAAGAATAGAGACAGACGTAGACTCGTTTGGCGCCAGTTTCCCTTGATTTAAGTGCAGCCAATCATGGAGTGCAACTGTACTCACAGAGTACTCATGCAGAGTACTCACAGTTGTACGACCTTTCCCACCCAATCACCCAAAGAATCATTACCAACCTACCTGCTCGTAAAAAAATTAAATTTCTTCACTACCGTGGGGCCACCAGCTTAAATTTGAAATTATCATTCTCAAACGCCAAAGAACATTTTTTTCTTATCTTTCCAATAATAGAGACTGCAGTCCGAGGTTCGAATGTGCGTCAAAAATCAATCTTCACTTGTTTTGCATTCCTCTGTTATCTCTTTAACAGACACGCTGCAGATCCAGCAAAGAAGCAAGTAATTTTCTATTGGGTGCCAAACATTCTTTTCCGCATTTAAAACTTTTAAAACATTTTTCTTTTTTAGTATTTATTAATTATTTTTTAATTAAACCATGAGTTTTGATCATCATAAGGGTGACTTTTTGTTAACTTTGAATTACGAATATTTAATAATTGCAAGAAATTAGAAAAATAGAGAGCGTGTAGACGAGGGCCCGGAGATTTCTAACTACGCTCTTGAATTCGATCTGCCGCTCCTTTCGGTTGGCAAGCCTGCAGTCAGTTTTCAGTGCTCCGTGCGGCAAACGACAGTAAATGAGTCTCGAGTCGACTTTTGCCTCGAAACGTCTGTGTCACAAGTAATTTGACATTTTCGTCGCGTATCTGTTGGAAAATTAGTCTTAAAATCGCTTGATTAGGGCTGAATGTCGTGTGTGTTGAAGTGTTGTGTAAATTAGTGGGCGAAATTGCCAGCAGTGCGTGGAAAGAGGCTTTAATGGTGAAGTAGTGACAGCCCTGAGAGGCAGCCGTGTCAGCCATTGGCAAGGATATCGCGTGTTTATAGTGTCGTGCATTTTAAAGCTTTGTGATAAAAGCAAGAAGTATGCTAGAATCCTGATTAACCCAAATGTGCAACGGGTACGAGGTGAGTCAATTTTTTAGCCTCTGACAACGCCTCCACCTTTCCCGTCGGCTCCGCGACTCGGGCGCCAGATTGATTTTATGAATGCGAATTGCAAGGGGTGGAATCCAATTGTCAACAGTCTGGCACACCCATCGCGTCAAATACTCCTCTCATACAAACAAACACGCGGATATTTCCCTGCTTCTTCTCCCTTGCCCTTTTCCAATTTACCTGAAAACTAAATTGACCCTCGAGAACCCGGAAATTTGCCATTGCCTCGAGTGTCCAATTTGCCAACCTCCAAAGTCGTATTTTTACCATTTTTACCAACTCGACAAATTCGCGCCTTTTCGATTCTTTTAGGATTTTATTCAATTTTGTTTAGAAGTAATGCTCTTCTCGAATAAAGAACAATCCTTTAGAAAGCAAAATACAATACAAACGCAAAGACCTGCGAATTAAAAAACAAAACGAAAACAAGAAAAGTGTTAACTGGATAGAAAACATCGAATAAAAGTTCGTTTTTTTAAATGACTGTTTTTTGAAAATGCTCCAAAGTTTCGTGAATTTCTTAAAGACTTGTACTTTCGTTGATTGTGTACTTTTTTATTGTTTATTTTCTACTTTTTGCTTATTTTGTACTTTTTTTATCGTGTATTCTTTTTGATTATTTCATTGTTTTTTGGTTGTTTATACTTTGAAAAAGCCTCGGATTTGCACTTGGAAGATAATGAGTGTGTGGACGAGTGATCACGGGAGAAAAAAAATCACAAGAGAGGAATGCCATAGCCTAGATTCCATTCAGAATCCCCTCTCGACTTTCACATTGTACAAATGTATACACCTGTCTCACCTATTTTGTACCTGTTCACCAACACCTCTTAACTGACCGTTCTCTCCGTTTTTCAAGTTTCTCGCAAAAATAATTCGCGCATTTTTTCGCAAATTGACGATTTAAAAACAATTCAATCTTGCGGGAAATAAAACAAGTTGCAATAATATTTACTTTTGTCTCTCTGAACAAGAATGTAATAGATGAAATAATTCCTAGCCTATTACTCGATTTGGAGAACGAGTTTGAACTGACATCTCGATTATTAGAGGTTAGAATAAAATTTGGAAAAATACGTTTGTTGATGGAAAAAAGGAAATTTCAAGTGAAAGTGTAAATTCAGTTAGCAAAATACTTTTCAATATTAGTTTTGAATTAATTAGTTGTAATTAATTTTTAATTTATTCGTTTTGAATTTATTATACTTTCGGTTTTTTTTAGTCTTGATTTTCTCTGAAATTTGAAATGAAAGTGACGTGGAAATTTTCGAGATCTAGAATTTCCGTGAGTTTGGAAGTGGCGTTATCAGTAATGAGCGTAATCTTTTTGTGGCTGTGTATTAAATGGCAATTACAGAAATTACTTTTTTACGCCTATTCAGACACATAAAATAGCTGGTATTTACTTTTGTGAAATTTAGACACGTGTTTTAGTATATAAACATTCTACTGAGAATGCTGAAAATACGTGTTCCAATTCTCACGGCCAACATGAACAAAATAGTTATTAAATCCAAGATCCTCATTCTCTTAACTAAGCATGACTTATTATTTCTAATGTAATTATATTTTTTTTCAAGATTTTAATTGTTATCGGCAATTTACAGTCGTAATTAAATTGCAAATAGTATGACTGTATGACTTCTTGAAAATTGTTTTTAATCCTGTCATTTTAAATATTGGGTTTTTTATTGTATTGTTTTTATATTTGTATTATTTTTATATTTGTATTATTTTTATATTTGTATTATTTTTGTATTTGTATTGTTTTTATATTTGTATTATTTTTGTATTTGTATTGTTTTTATATTTGTATTATTTTTGTATTAGGGTTGTTTTTATATTTGTATTGTTTTTGTATTTGTACTATTATTGTGATAGTAATAATTATTGTTATTATTTTATTTTTATTTTATAAATAATTTTATTTTTTATAAATAGTTTTATTACATATATTGTTTATTATTATTATTATTATTATTATTATTATTATTATTATTATTATCTTGCCTTATTTATTTATTTCAATGTATTTCAATTTATTTATTTTACGCTCCATTTGTGCACAAAATAATTATAAATAATGTTAATAAATAAATAAACAATGATGTTTCATAAATAATGTTGAATTTCAATTCTCGTGAGTTTTTTCATTTATTTTTTTTAAAGTAGACGCGAATCAAATAATTGTGTTACAAAATAAGAGACTGACATTTTCAAAAACTTCGTGTCGAATTTTTTGACAGGTTTCCTTTGAGAATGAAATATTTAAAATTAATTTGTTGATCTTACACGAGAAAATTTTATTTTTGATACATGTTATATAATTAAAAAATTGATGTAATTGCAATTGCTAAAATTGTTGAACTTTGTTATGATATTTGTTATAATATTTTTGATATTTGTTAGAATATTTTTGATATTTGTTATAATATTTTAGTTATTTGTTATAATATTTTTGTTATTTGTTACAATATTTTTGTTATTTGTTATAATATTTTAGTTATTTGTTATAATATTTTTGTTATTTGTTACAATATTTTTGTTATTTGTTATATAATTTTCTAGAATTTTTGACGTCAAACTATTTTTTTATTTTTACTTTTTGTAATTTAATTACATTTTTATTCTAATTGTATATTTTTTTCTTTATCAATTTCTAAGCTCCTATTGTATTTCGAAATATGTATTTTTTATTTTCACACCTGTTTAACAAAATTGAATACCTAAACGAAATCTTTTAATCCAATTATAAGATTATATCGATCGGAAAACCTAATTATTTTTATGATGTAAAATTTCTTTTATATAACTTTCAACGCGAGATGAAACTAAATATTTAAAAATACTTGTTAAAAAATGAATTTTTATTTTTTTTGCCTTTGTTTGATTTCTTTTGTTTATTTTCTTTATGTTTTGCTTTTTTTTATTCATTTTTATCCTCATTTTCATTTTATGGATACCCCATTTTATTGTTTACTATTTTTATGTTTGTAGTTTCACTTATAGTTTCATTTTATTTTTATCTTGCGTTTGTTTTGTTTTTATTTTGCGTTTGTTTTGTTTTTATTTTACGTTTGTTTTGTTTTTATTTTACGTTCGTTTTGCTTTTATTTCGTTTTTTTTTAATTTTGCTTTTATTTTGCTTTTATTTTGCCTCAATTTCACTATTGTTTTTACCTTATTATAAACTTTTATTCCAATTTCATTTTGCTCTCATTTGCGTTTCCTAATTTACGTTTTTATTTCACGACGCTGAAGTTCGCAACGTTTTTTTTCGTTTACAAAATATAATGAAACAAATTTTTACTATTTTCAAATTTTAAAAGTTGTAAATAAGTGCAGGAACAATTATTAGTAAATAAATATTTGCTTTTTAGTTTTTCATAAACGAAAAGAAACGTTGCAAACTTCAGTATCATTTTATTTCAATGATCACGTCTCTTTATTTTTTTTTTTTCATTTTTTGCCCGAGTTGAAATTTTCCAATTAAAGATTCGTTTTGTGTTTTTCATGTTAATAATGAAGAAATAAAAAATATCTGAGATTCTGATTTGATAAAAGCAAAAGTTAAGAAACCGTGGAAAATATATTAACTTTGTAGGAAAATATGGGAGTCTAATTTAATTTTAATTGACTCTCCAACATTTGTAACTCCATTGTTTTAAAGTAATTAATGCTCGGGATTCATGACTTCATGCCTTTAAATGCAATTTCCTTTCTTAATAAACAGAAACACTGTTTATCATCGACATTCAAAATAAAACTCGATTACATTGTGTGTGATTTTTATGAAAATGTTTCTTCATTGAATTATCTCTTTAAAAAGTTCATGAACTTCTAATGAAACTTGTAATCAGTTTTTTCGAATTTTAACAAACAAATAAAATAAATATACATAAATTCTTAACCATTTCATTTGACATTTTTCACTTAAAATTAAAATCAAAAATCATTTTTTCATTTCAATTTTTAAGTTTTTGCTTTCATTTTTAAATTTTAGAATTAATTTTTAAACTTTAGAATTAACTTTTAAATTTTATGTCCAATTTTTAAATTGTAGGATTATAGTTTTTAAATTTTAGCTTTAATGTTTACAATCATTTATTGAAGAGGTTTCAAGTAATTTTTTATAATAGTACAAATTGTGGTATAAAAACGTAATATAAGAAAACATTTTGCAACTCTTTTGAATTTTTTGTCTGCAAGTTTTTCAAAAAAAAGTTCTAAAATTCATTCTGCAATATTCAAAATAAAATAAAATAAAATAAATATTGTTCTTCGAAATTTTAATCAGTTTTCTTCGTAACTTTTGCAAAAGAAAAACTTTCTCAAATTTCTCCATGATTTTCTGGATTTTTCCATCAATGGTGGCGAAATAAAAAATAGTATTTTGAAAATGTCAATACACCAATAAATTACTTTTGAATAACAGTTTATTACGAAACGTCAAATTATTGAAAGAAAAGTTGACATTTAACTGGAAATATAAATTTTTACGTAAACCTTGAACAAATATTTTAATAATAAATGTTAATACTAAAAAGACCAAATTAAAATTTTCTTGTATTTTTTTGTCTATATTTGGATTAATTTGAAATTTAAATTAGTCTAGATTTGAATCGATTGCAATCGATTACAATTTATTGAAATATTGATCCACTGAAATTTGGATTGATTAAAATTTAAATTAATTCACGAAATAAAATTTTTATCGTCATTCCTAATTTACATTGATTGAATTTTAAGTGAAAAAGAAAAGGAATATTTTAAATGTTTAAAAGTTGGAACTGTTAAAATTTCAAATGCGATTACAATTTAAACGGAAAATCGAAGAATAATTAAATTTAACGCAAATTAAACAATTTTTTATTAAAATGTTAATTATAAGAAAAATGATAAAAGAGTAAAATTGGAACTCTTAAATTTAAGAGTTGAAATTTCAAACAATTGAAAATTAAAGGAATTGAATTTACCAATTAAGATTTAAAACAAATGGAATTTTAGGTTTATAAACGTTCTTTTTTTCACGTTTTTTTTAGTTTTACGATTTTTTGTTTAGTTTTACGATTTTTTAATCTAGGTTTGTCGATTAAAAATGGATTTAAACTGTTGAAATTTAAAAAGCTTTTAAAACGGTTGAAATTTAACATTTTTTTAAACTGTCGGAATCTTGAAAAATTTTAAGCAGATTAGATTTGAGAGGAATTTTAAATGAAAAAAAATTGTTAATTGTTTAAAAGCAAAACAAGCGATTATAATTTGAACGGAAAATCGAAGAATAATATAAAACTGAAAAAGTAAATAGTAATAAATAATAATAATAATAATAATAATAATAATAATATAAAAAAAAAACATTTTCCCCCTCCAAAACTTGTTTTGTAAAAAAAAAAAAAATAAATAAAGAAAATATAAAAAATAGTAAACTGTTAAAATTTCAAACAATTGCAATTTAAACGGAAAAACGAAGAATACATTATTAAATTTGACGCAAATTAAGCAAAAATAAATTTCAAAGTAATTGATTAAATGAATTAAATTAAAAATGATAAAAACAATTGTTTAAAAAAAACAAAAAAAAAGCGAAAACAAAACTTTAAACAATTGTTTAAAGTGTAATTGAATTTTGACCGATTAAGATTTAAAACAGTTGAAATTTTACGTTTTTAAATGTTCTTTATTTTACGTTTTAAACAAAATGAAAAAAAACAAAAACTGTGGTAAAACCGGAAAAATCGTGAAGATCGGGAAATATTCGGGAATTAAAATTTAAGCGTAATAAAACAATGGATTTTTTTTAAGAAAAACTGACATTTAAAAGTAAAGAGAGTGTATTTAGAAATTTCATAATTTCTTTATGGTTTTATTTATTAATTTATTAATTTTTTAATTAATTAATTAATCTTTATTAATTAAGAAATTGCAGTAGATATTTTGAATTTTTTTAATTAAGCGTAACTTATGTTTACTAAATTAGACTGAAATTTATTATTTTTGTCTTTAATAAAATGAAAATATAATTTTTTTCAAGCACGAAAAACCAGGAATTTAAGAAATAAAATCTAGTAGCCACCGTTCTTTTTTCAAATTTAAAGAATTTGTTGAGATTTCAAAATTTTTGTAAACAGTTGAAAGTCTAATTTTTCGACATAATTGAAATTTATAATTTTGGTATACCAAAGGTTCTTTTAAGTTGAAATTTGTAGAAAAAAATTTACAATTGACAAGTGAAAGGTCTTAAAATTGTAAGCGATTGAGTGCATTCAACTTTTTTATTTTTTATTGTTTTATTGTATTATTATGTTTTTATTGACTGTTATTATTAAATTGTTTTAGTTGTGTTGTTTTTTGTTTGATTTTATTTTTATTATCAATTTATTTTTATTTATTTATTTAATTATTTATTTAATACATTATCCTCGCAGTCCACAAGGACCATAAATGGTTCTTGTTTATTATAATTATTGTTTATTATTTCATTATAACATTTATTGATTTATATACATCATTTATTTTATATTATTTTATTTTATTTTATAATGATAAACGGACAAAAATGCGTCCATTACAGAGTTTTACAAAAAATATAATACAAAAATCAAAACTATAATACAAAAATTATAAATTATTAATTTATTATGTAATAAATATTTACTGGATTGATTTTGTTGAAATTGTTATTGATTGCTTTTATTCGTTTGTTTTTGTTCGATTGTTTTTATTATTTTTTATTCGATTGTTTTTATTCGTTTGTTTTTGTTGGATTATTTTTATTCGATTGTTTTTATTCGTTTGTTTTTGTTGGATTATTTTTATTCGATTGTTTTTATTCGTTTGTTTTTGTTGGATTATTTTTAATCGATTGTTTTTATTCGTTTGTTTTTGTTGGATTATTTTTATTCGATTGTTTTTATTCGTTTGTTTTTGTTGGATTATTGTTGCTTGATTGTTTTATTCGTTTGTTTTTGTTTCATTGATTTTATTCGATTTTTTGTTTGGTTGTATTTATTCAATTGTTTTTATTCGATTTTTTATTCGTTTGTTTGTATTCGATTTTTTTTATTTGTTTCTTTTTATTCGTTTATATTTTTATTCGATTATTTTTATTCGACTGTTTTCATTCGATTTTTTTTGTTTGATTATTTTTATTCGATTGTTATTCTTGGACTGTGTTGATTATGGACACGTTTGTTGGATTTAATTAAACCATGATTGAAATTGGACTGTTTTTTTTTAAATTGTCTTTTTTTTAAAAAATTGTTTTTTTTTAAATTGTCTTTTTTTAAAAAAATTGTTTTTTTTAAATTGTCTTGTTTTTAAAAAATTGTTTTTTTTTTAAAAAAAAAAATTGTTTTTGTTTTCAGATAGGATGCTGATCATGTGCAGCAGATGACTGTTGGCCGAGCTAGTGCTCAGTTGACTTGAATATGAGCAAAGTAATAGCAGTACCAGCAGTGTCCGATGCTGGACAAACTCGTCAAGAAAGCCTGACACATATCAAAAGGAACAAATTAGCCAGCTGCAATGTTCCCCTCGTACATGGGAGGCCAAATCCTCCTGCCAACATCCGGAACAGGCTAACGACACACCAACGGAACCATAGCTTGGATTTTAGGTATGTACTTGACTTGACTCATCCTTAAAACGCCCTCAATATTTATTACATTCTTAAGCCAAGCGCCCACCAGAATATACTATTTATTTTCCTCTTTCTCTCCAAAACTAGAAAAAATATTCTCCCCTCCAAATAATGAATAGAATTATTTTTAAACTTACCCCGCACTCTAGTCTTTTCTATTTTTGGTGAATAAATATTCCATTTCCTTATTATTTATTGGTTTTTTTAGTAAACGTTGAATCTTTTATTCTTTATATTATTTTAGATTTTGTTTCATATTTTATTATGTATTTTTTATATTTATTTAGTATTTTATTTTGTTTTATTATATTTTATTTTGATATATATATTTGATATATTATATTTTATTTTTCAAAATTTTATCATTTATTTCTTATATATTTACTTTATTGTAAAAAATACTTTTGACGCACTAGAGTGTGTTAAAAGTAATTTTAGCGCACTAGAGTGTGTAAAAAGTACTTTTAGCCCACTATAAAGTGTAAAAAAAAGTTCTAGTGCGTTAAAAGTATTTTTTACACACTCCAAAGTGTTAAACACTCAACTTTTTTCACACTCTAGTGCGCTAAAAGTACTTTTTACACACTCTAGTGCGCTAAAAGTACTTTTTACACACTCTAGAGCGTTAAAAGTACTTTTTACTCCCTCTAGTGCGTTAATAGTTATTTGTAATATTCAAACATATCATGTCTCATATCATAGCTTTTTTCCCAGGTGCATCGGACCCTTAGTTATTTGTAATATTGTGTCTTAAAAATTCAATTTTTTATACTCCCTAGTGAGTAGAAGTAGTTTTTAATCACTAGTGAGTAAAAAGTCGAATTTTTAAAGCACAGTATTACAAACAAAAAAGTACTTTTTTCACACTCTAGTGCGCTAAAAGTACTTTTTACACACTCCAGTGCGTAAATCGTACTTTTTACATCCTCTAGAGCGTTAAAAGTACTTTTTACACCCTTTAGTGCGCTAAAAGTACTTTGTGCACACTCCAGTGCGTAAATCGTACTTTTTACACCCTCTAGCGTGTTAAAAGTACTTTTTACACACTCCAGTGCGTAAATCGTACTTTTTTCACACTCTAGTGCGCTAAAAGTACTTTTTACACCCTCTAGAGCGTTAAAAGTACTTTTTGCACACTACAGTGCGTTAAAAGTACTTGTTACATCCTATGGTGTATTAAAAGTACTTTTAATACATAATTAGTTATGAACTAATATAATTATTATTTAGTAATTACTTAATCTATCCACTTTTTATATAAAAAAGTATAAACAAACAGATTATAACAGTCTATTATTGGTGTTGCATTAATTCCAAGTGTCAACAAAGTTTTGCAATAAAATGTTAACATCGACGATTACGACTAGAGATAAAATTAATCTTTTAATTTTCAATGATGATATTAAAGCACATTAATTATTTGAAGTTTTAATAATTTATGTTTGTCATTTCAGACAATTCAACTTTGTACTTGATTATAAAATTATATTGATAGATGTTAATTGAAAACTTGTAACAAAGTTCATAAATAATTGTAACTTTTTATTAACAGGAAGTGATATTATTTATGTATTTGTTTGAATAATTGAAAATTGTTATTATTTATTTATTTATTTATTTACTTCTCACAGTGCATGGGCTGGCGAATTTTAGGTAAAGTTTCTTTGTTTTATTTTCAATTATTCTGTAATTTTGTAAAGATTACTTAGAAGCGAAATTTTTAAAATTGATGTAAATAAGTTATTAATGAGAAAACACACTTTTTTAAGTTCGAGAAGAAAATAAAAAATGTTCCTTTGTAAATGAAAAAAAAATAGTCAAGACAAATGTTTTCAAAAATCATTTGAGAATACTCCAGAATATCTAAGAATATCAATTCAAAGAATATTTAAGAATACTTAAAAATACTGAAGTATATTACTTATAAAAATATTGAGTTTATTAGGGAGTACTCCAGAGTATCTAAGAATACTTTAGAATACTTAAGAACACTTGAGAATACTTGAGAATATTTGAGAATACTTAAGAATACTTAATAATACTTGAAAATACTTGAGAATACTTGAGAATACTTAAGAATACTAGAGAATACTTAAGAATACTTGAGAATACTAGAGAATACTAGAGAATACTTAAGAATACTTGACAATACTTGAGAATACTTGAGAATACTTGAGAATATTTAAGAATACTTGAGAATACTAGAGAATACTTAAGAATACTTGAGGAGAATACTTGAGAATACTTGAGAATACTTAAGAATACTTGAGAATACTTAAGACTAGTACTGACTACTTTTATACATTCTGGAATATTATTTGAAAAAGTTTTCCGAATACTGAGAATATTGAATATGAGAATATCTACAGAATATTCAAGAATATCTGACAAGTGTACGAAGAATACCTTATTATTAGAAACCCCTCGTATTTTCTTCTTAATTTATTTGTAATGAAAAGAAAAATGACAAATACGAAAGTGGTAAAATTTCGTGTTCTACAATATTCAAGAGAAAAACTTCTTCTGCTTAATATTCTGCCCGCTTTAAAAAAGCAAAAGTTTTTCTCAAGATAGTCAATTAAAGTGTGGAGTCTTGAAACTGCTTTGCATCATGTAAACTGGTAAAAAAAATTCCGTGCATTGCATAATTAAGCAGCAATAGTTTAAATCTAATTTTCTACTTTGTACCGCATTCTTCATATGACTTGTAAATCCTAGAAATTCCTAATATGCAAGAAAGAGGAGAATTCGCAAAAAATACTTATGGACTTTTTTTTCACTGTTTTACGTTCACAATATGCATGCAATTTTTTTTAATTATATCATTAAAATAAACTCGTAGCAGTAGAAAAAAACTCATAAAACTTTTCAAGAACAAAAATAATTCTATTTTATTTGCAGTGTATTTTCTCTAGACTATAATTATTATTTAATTACTCGTGGCACTTATAGTAGAACTAGAAAAATCAAAATCGATTCCTGGAAATTTGTGTATTGAATTTTTGAAGTATTTTTTTAAAAGTATTTTTCGGACGAACATTAAATTATTTAAATAATTTAATTAAATTTAAATAAATAAAAACGAACGTTAAATAATAGTAGTAATGATAATAGTGATTATATGTAGAGAAAGAGAAAGGAAAAAATCCACGTAGAAAAAATATTAATACAGTCATGGCTATGAAAAGTGCCACTAGAACTCTACGAATAGTGCCGCTATTCCTTTGTTTTCACTCGAGTGCCTTCTGTTTCATTTGTGCAAATTTGTGCAAATCTGTGGCACTATTCGTAGAGTTGACTGTAGTAAGATAATAATAATAAATTTATTTTTATGTGAAAAACGAAATCTTTGATACAATCAACTCTATGAATAGTGCCGCAGATTTGTACAAATTTGCACCAAGGACGCTCGAGTGAGAAGAAAAGAAAAGCGGTTTTAGAAAGTTTTAATGGCACTATTCATATAGTTGACTGTATATCAATTTTTCTAGCTTTAAAAGTAATTAAAAATGCTTATAAAGATATGTAATTTTTAAACATCTTTTTTAGTTCATGAATAAAATTATATCATGCTTCAAACTACTACACTTTTTTTTTTCTTAAATATAAAAATAAATAAATTCTTCTTAAATACTTTTTTATCAGTCTGATTTTTTAAAACAGGCTTTGATTAAAAACTACTTAATGATAATTTTTCGAAAAAGAAATAACGTATAAGGAAACTACAGAATTTAAGTTTTGTAGTATTTTAGTTTACGTGTAAAATTATTTCCGTCGACAATTTATTTCTAATTATTAAAATTTCAAATAATAGTATCTATAACATAGAATGTATCTTTTTATCTGATTTTTGTTTCATTTTTCATTTCATCTCTTTTTTCAGCTCTTTTTTTCATCTTTTTTTTCAGCTCTTTTTTCATGTCTTTTTTCATCTCTTTTTTCATCTCTTTTTTCATCTCTTTTTTCATCTCTTTTTTCATCTCTTTTTTGATCTCTTTTTTCATCTCTTTTTTCATGTCTTTTTTTCATCTCTTTCTTCATTTTTTTTCATCTCTTTATCTCTTTTTTCAGCTCTTTCTCAGCTGATTTTTTAACCCATTTTTTCAGCCCTTTTTTTATTCTTCAGTAACTTCTTCTTTCTTTTGTATATTTTTTTTTATCTTCAAGACAGATTTCTATTTGCAGTCGCATTGTTCCTAAATTATCCACTTTATTGGATTTTAATTATTTTCCAGTGTTTAACCATTATTGATTCATTTTGTCCAATTATTTACATTTTTTTTTTTATCTTTTCGAAGAAATTTTAAACCTATTTTCAGTGTCAACTGTCAGTGCAATTTAGACACATTCTTTTTACAATCACCGGTTTTTTAAACGACTATTTATACTTATATTTTTCTTTATGATTATATACGATTTTAATTACCTGTAAACTGCTTATCTTAAATGCTTAGTTAAATTCTTTAGTTTCTACTATTTCTGTTGAAATTACCACTTTCAATTCTGATATAAATTACACATTTTTCGTACATTGCTGACTCACGAGGGAAATATTGCTTTCGTGCAGATTCGTGAAAACTAGTGCAAACTCGTAATCATTTTTAAAATACCACTATTTGTATCATTATTCGACAAGTAATCGAATAAATACACCCCAGTGAGAAAAGAAATAATTTCTACACACTAGGGTGTGTAAAAAGTACTTTTACCGCACTGGAGTGTGAAAAAAGTTGAGTTTTTAACACTCTGGGGTATTTAAAAAGTACTTCTAGCGCACTAGAGTGTAAAAAAAGTACTTTTAGAGCACTAGAGTGTGAAAAAAGTTGATTTTTTAACACTCTCGGGTGTTTAAAAAGTACTTTTAACGCTTTAGAGGGTGTACAAAGTACTTTTAACGCTCTAGAGTGTGTAAAAAGTAGTTTTAGCGCACTAGAGTGTGTAAAACCTACTTTTAACGCACTAGAGTGTAAAAAAAGTACTTTTAGCACACTAGAGTGTGAAAAAAGTTGAGTTAACACTCTAGGGTGTGTAAAAAGTACTTTTAGCGCAATAGAGGGTGGAAAATGTCATTTTAACGCGCTAGAGTGTGTAAAAAGTACTTTTTACACTCCATAATGCGCTAAATGAACTTTTTACACACTCCAGTGCGTAAATCGTACTTTTCTCACACTCTAGTTCGCTAAAAGTACTTTTTACACACTCTAAAGCGTTAAAAGTACTTTATACGCTCCTTAGTGTGCTAAATGAACTTTGTACACCCTTTAAAGAGTTAAAAGTACTTTTTACGCTTCTTAGTGCGCTAAAAGTATTTTTTACACACTCCTTAGTGCGCTAAATGAACTGTTTACACTCTCCAAAGCGTTAAAAGTACTTTTTACGCTCCTTAATGCGCTAAATGAACTTTTCACACACTCCAAAGCGTTAAAAGTACGTTTTATACAGTCTAGTGCGTTAAAAGTGCTTCTTCTAAACCCTAGTTCATTAAAGGTACTTTCTAAAATTAAAACCTCACCTTTTTTAAACCCTAGTGCGCTAAAAGTACCTTATACACACTCTAGAGCTTTAAAAGTACTTTTTACGCTCACTAGTGTGATAAATGTACTTTTTCACACCCTACTGCATTAAAAGTACTTTCTACCCATCCCAATGTGTTAAAGAATTAACTTCCTACATACTCTACTGCGCTAAATGTACTTTTTACACTCCCCAGAGTGTTGAAAACTCAACTTTTTTCTCACTCTAGTGCGTTAATCGTACTTTTCACACACTCAAGAGCATTGAAAGTACTTTTAACGCTCTAGAGTGTGTATAAAGTATTTTTAGTGCACTAGGATTTAAAAAAATGCAGCTTTTAATGTTAGAAAGTACTTTTAATGCACATAAAAAGTACTTTTAGTGCATCGGAGTATTTAGAAAGTTGAGTTTTCAACACAGTAATACAAAAATACTATTCTCTTCAACATTTTAATAGTGAAAAGTTGGTGAATCATTAAATTATATTTAACAAACTATAAAAACAACACACGCAAAATGTTTTATCCAATAATTAATAACATTAGTGATAATAATAATAATAATAATAATCATAATAATCCCTCGAAGGCAAAAGTCTTCCGACAGTTCCGAGGGTGGATCAGGGTTCCAAAAAATAAGGGTTACTGGGTTTTTAGTGGGTCGGGCCGGTAGTAGTTCGCCGGTTATTTTTTGTTTGTTTATATTTTTGTTCACCATCCCCACATACCCTCGGATTCGGCCCCGAGGGATCTGTATGCAGATTTTCCCAAATTTTCCCTAAGCAAAAAAAAAAAAAAAAATAATCATAATAATAATAATAGTAATAATAGTCATATAATTATTATATATTATTTTTTTATAATACCTACCAATAATTATTATTATATTATTAATAATATTTATTATTTATTTGTTATTCTTTATTTATTTTTTTATCCTTTTTTTCTCACTCGTAGAATAATTATTTTAAAACACTTCGAAAGAAACACTGAATTACTTCTAAGAAGTTTAAAAGAATCGGAATTTAAACAATCCATCAAAATTGTGTTCATTTTGAAATTTTAATTGTGTTTTAATTGTGTTCAATTTTTGTTGTTTTGCAGGTCAATGGGAATCCTGTTGCCGCCCGTGCCCCAGGCGAATGTCACCCTGACACTCCACCACAGAAATCGGAGTTTGGACTCGGCCCTACAACGAATACCGGAAGTTGACGTGACACCAAGCCCAGAATGTGAGACGAGTCCAACGCCAGCGACAAAAGCAGCTTCCTCCAGCAAGTCCCGATGCAGAGAGCGAGAGGATCTGGCCAGCCTCGGCTCCGACGACTCCGGCATCCTCTGCGGCTCTGACAGCGGATCCAGCGACACCGCCAACCCCACCACCAGGGAGTCGAGCGTCGACCATCTTCACAGTCGCGAGAGCCTCGACTCGTCACTTTCCCAGGGTGGCGACCTCGACGGAGTGGACGCCGTCGACGGCGACGGCACCGCCAGCGTCATGTCCGTCTCACCCGTGGACACAGAACTGAGTGACGCCCTGATGAAGGGCCTGCGGAACGCTGACGGTGACGGTGACTGTGACTGTGACTGTGCGCCCAACGACATTGCCAGCAGTGATTGTGTTGCCAAAGAGTTGCCCAACGGCAAATGCTCTCCCAAAGAACTGCAGACCTGTTATTACATTGCCAAAGAACTGCGGGACAGTCAATCTGAGAGCAAGGACTTTCAAGTTGAACGTGCAATCCTCGCGCAACATGAACTGGCAGGCGCTGCCATGACCCTGTGCTGCGGCACAAGTCAGCCTGACGAAGAGGAAACCACGCAGCAGGAACAGCCCAAGCCTCAGAGCCAGCAGACTGCACAGCCCAAACCCTCCGAAGGCTGTCTACTCAGGTTATTCGAAAGCCAGGTCTTCGACATGTCCATGGCAATTTCTTACCTCTTTAACTCCAAAGAACCTGGTGTTCAGAGCTATTTAGGTGAGGATTGTTCATTTTTTTGCATCTTTTTCGCTTCCTCGTAGCAGGGATCACAGTTCATCCGCTTTTTTACCTAATCACCCAGGGTGTCTACTAACCGGGAAAATCGGGAAAACCGGGAAATAGCCGGGAAAAAAAATAAAACCGGGAATAGTCGGGAACTGAAATTCATTTGCGACGGGCCAATGAATTTTATGAAAATTTGAAAATTTAAGAGTAAAAACTGTTCATTTCTTTATGAAAAAAATGTTTTTTTTACATTGCTGAATTATTAAAAAAAAACTACAATAAAGGCAATAAATTTGTTAAAATTATTTACTTTTATGCATTTAG
>WNHD01007383.1:0-10148 GCA_011057455.1 Ganaspis sp. Gsp50 | reverse complement strand
TGATTAAAATCAATTTCATTTACATTTCTATTCTTCATTCAAAACTACAGTTCAGTTTGAGGTTCTGTAACAGGGTTAAACCTCCTTAAATTAATAAGGTCTGTTATAAAATTTATATTTTAATTCACGTCGAGACATCTCCTGTCGACGTGATTGATTCCAACGATCAGATCTTGGGGATGGTGATCTATGGCGCGTTCGGGATGGAGTTCTTCCTCGCTCATGTCTGGGTGAAGTTGATCTTTGGCGTGTTCGAGTTGAAGTTCTTCCTCCATCGCGTCTTGGTGAAGCTGATCTTCGATGTGTTCGAGTTGGAGTTCTCCCTCGATCATGTCTGGGTGAAGCTGATCTTTGGCGCGTTCGGGTTGAAGTTCTTTCTCCATCGCGTCTTGGTGAAGCTGATCTTTGATGTGTTCGAGTTGGAGTTCTTCCTCGATCACGTCTGGGTGAAGCGGATCTTTCGCGTGCTCGGGTCGTCGTTCTCTCTCGATCATGTCTGGGTGAAACTGATCTTTGGCGAGTTCGAGTTGAAATTCTTTCTTCATCGCGTCTTGGTGAAGCTGATCTTTGATGTGTTCGAGTTGGAGTTCTCCCTCGATCACGTCTGGGTGTAGCTGATCTTTGTCGCGTTCGGGTTGAGGTTCTTCTTCGATCACGTCTGGGTGAAGCAGATCTTTCCCGCATTCGGGTTGGAGTTCTCTCTCGAACACGTCTGGATGAAGCAGATCTTTGGCGCGTACGGGTTGGAGTCGTCCCTCGATCACGTCTCGGTGAAGTTGATCTTTGGCGCGTTCGGGTTGGAGTTCTCCATCGATCACGTCTGGGCGATGCAGATCTTTGACGCGTTCGAGTTGCAGTTTTTCCTTCATCGCGTCTTGGTGAAGCTGATCTTCGATGTGTTCGAGTTGGAGTTCTAACTCGAATGTGTTTAGGCGATAGTGATCTTTGACGTTTTTGGGATGGAGTTGCTTCCCGACCACGTCTTGGTGAAATTGCATTTCGGCTTGATTGGGTTGGAGTAACTTTCCGCTCAGTTTTTTCTGAATCCAAATTTTCATTTATTTGGGTTGGATCTGCTTCAACCTCATGCTTGAGAGCTAATCTCACACTTTTTCGTGTTGCCATCTCTTCGGGATCGTGTTCTTGTGGCACAGGTAAGACATTCTGCAGTGTAGGCCTTGCCATAATCTGCAGTCCACAATTAGTCACTGCATTTGTTATCACGTTCTGTAGAACCTAAAATGAAAAATAAAATTTTCTTTAAGTACGTTCATTTGGATCAACATAACCTCAAACCGAAAAGTAGTTTTTATTACGTAATAAAAAAGTAAATAAAATAAATTTTATTAAAATTCGAAAGATCCATTCATACAATTCTCATAAAAAATTCGATTTTGTAAAAAATCATTGTTATATTATTAGATAACAAAGAATTTAATTCTACAAAATTTTTTTTCGATATCGCTTCTATAGAATTTTTTAAAAATGATTTAATTTCATTGAATGACGGTTTATCTTCTTTAAAAAATAATTCTCCACAACTTAACCGTGGGGATTTTAAAACAAATGTACCGTTCATTAATTATGGTTAATTATTTATAAAACTGCTACGGTCGATTGATAAACAATTAACCAAACTAATAAAAGGTACATTTATTTAAAAAGCCCCACGGTTAAGTTGTAGAGAATTATTTTCTGAAGAAAAGAAACCGTCATTCAATGGAATTAAATCATTTTTACAAATTTCTATAAAAGCGAAGTGGAAAAAATTTGTTGACGAATTGAATTCGTTGCTATATCTGATAATATTTCAATGTTTTTTTTTTAATGAATCTAATTTTTTATGAGAACTGTATAAATGAATCTTTCGAATATTTATGAAATTCATTTTATTTGCTTTTTTAATTCATAATAAAAACAACTTTTCAGTTTAAGGTTATGTTGAATCGAATGATCGTCCTTAAATAACTCAAATTTAGTTTGATTTTATTAATTAATTTTTTCTTTAAAAAACATAAACCATACAGATTTTTTTAAAATTACTTTTGAACAGACAAATATTCAAGAAACTAAAAGAACGAAATTGTAGATATAATCTTTCAAAGAGTCAATATATTTTTATGTCTTATAAAACATAGTCAAATTTAATTTTTGTTCCATTTTTCAGAAACCGGAGGTAGAAATCATATAGAGAATATTTCGGTAAACTTCTTGTGAATCTTTCTACATAAGGACCGAAGGCTCTTAAAAAGACCTCAGTACACTGTTTATCAAGAACTTGCCCCCCCCCCTCACATCAAATCTTTATTAGTTATAAATTTTGAATATTGAAATTCTTATTCATAAATAGGTACAAGTTTAATATAAATTCCGTATTGCGAATACTCATATGTGACCTGGGCATTTAAGTGTTTTAGATGTTCTTTCCTTGCTTTTTTAAAACTTTTAAAACTTTTAAAAATTAACATATTCGCGACCATTCCTTTAAAATTAGAAAATTTTCTCAAAGATTTTTTTTTATTTTTTTGATAATTTATTTATGAATAGATGGTATGAAGACGGGTGTTTTCCAGTAGATTTGGCGACCTACAATTTATTCTTATGATTTGAGAAAATGATGACTTCTAAAATACAGCTAGAGTCGGAAAGAAAATTTTTTTTGAAATTACCAAAGTTCGGTATTTTGGTTCATTTAAGGATGTGCATTTGATCAACGTAACCTCAAAACTGTAAAGTTGTTTTTATTACGAAATAAAAGTAAATATAAGAACATTTTTATAAATTTCTGAAAGATTCATTTATACGAGTTTAATAAAAAATTAGGTTTCTTCAAGAATCGTCTAAAAATTATTATATAATAGCGAATTTTATTTATCAAAATTTACTTTTCAAATCGCTTCTATAGAAATTTTTAATAATTACTCAATTTAAAGAAATGATTATTTTTTTTAGAAGATAATTCTCTACAACTTGACCGTGAGGTTTTTTTAACGAATGCACTGTTTATAAATTATTGCTAACTGTTTATCAGTCGGCCTTAACACTTTTGTAAAAACCATAAAAAGGACTAGTAATACAACTCCAAGAATGACCTAAAATAAGACTAAATGATTCACTGAATTAGAATGGTCGTAAATGCGACCCTAAATATGACCATAAAGATCTTTAAATAAATCCCATTTTTTATTAAATTTATATAAATGAATCTTTCGGAATTTTGTGGAATTGTTCTTATATGCAATTTTATTTAGTATTAAAAACAAGTTTTCTATTTTGAGGTTATGTTGATCAAATGAACATCCTTAAAGCAATTTTTCAATTCGAAAAAGAATATCATTTTTTACATATTGCTTAGAATCTTTATGGAGTTTCTACACATAATATGTTTCTAGAATTAAATTATTGTTTTACAATTATTTTAAATAAAATTGATAAAGAATTCAAAAAACACACTTTCGAGAAATAATTAAAATATGCATCTATTTTATTTTCAGGAAGTCTAGTACAATTAAAGTTATTTCTAAACAGTATTCCTAAATACTAATTAACAAAATCCAATTATTTTAACATTTTTATAAAAGTGAAAGGATGGAAATAAATCAACCCAAATACCGAACTTTGCTATTTTTAGTAAAAAATTCTTTGCAACTATGCCCATGTTTTATATAGCGACCACCAAACCATTTGTTTTAAAATTAAAACAATAAATTTAAATAATTTCCAAAAAAATAAAAATTATGCTTTTGAGAAGATTGACTTTTTTTATTTCTCAAAACATTGCAGCCATTATGTTATTTTTTTAAGTGTATCAAATTTTCAAGAAGGCAAAGAAAGAGCATATAAAACACTATTCAAATCGAATAAGAGCATTGCAAAATATTGATTTTTGTAGAAAACATAGCGTTTTAAAACAATATTTTCAGCTCTTTCACTCTGTAAAACATTCTTTTTTTAATACAAAAATAAGTGTCTCCAAATTTTTCATAAGGTATATCGGGTATATCGTATTTCAAGAGGAGTTAAATCTACAATTTGAAATTCGTATGCCTGGATGATTTGAAATAAAACCAATTGTAATTTCTCTCTAAATCTGAATTACTTAAATGTAACTAATTCTATAGTAAAAAGTCAGTCACAGATTCAATTAGTCAAATATAACTATTAGTGAAAAATAACTAATTTATTAATCAAATATGACTAATTTATTAGTTAAAACATAACTAATTTGATCAGTTATTCTTTACTAATGGAATTAGTTATTTTTTGACTACTGAATTAATCATATTTAACTAATAAATTAGTTGTTTTTTACTAATAATTAGTTATATTTGACTAATTCAGATTTAGAGAGTTGATTTATTTTTAATGTGGGATAAGTCTTATTTCATTTTAAACAAAGAGGTTATGACCAAAATATTTTAGAAAATTATACCTTACGTTAAATAATAATTCTACATATTTCTATAATGAAGTACAATCGGTGACCTAACTTCTTGATTGAGTATTTTAAGAGAAAAGTTTAAAAAACAACATGAAAACAACATAAAAGTACAACATAACCTCAAAAATGTAGCTGTCATGAAATGCTGGTTATTTCTTAGTCAATGTGTAATGTTCAAATAATGTTGGATTTTAAATCAATATTTTTAAATATATTATTAAAACTTTTAATTCTCATCGCACGAAAGGTGCCTGCATATTTGTTAAGCAATTTATAATTTCAATAAAATTTCTGTGTTTTACTTTTAAAAATGTTTAATAATTCTTACAAAAATAATCTTTTAATCTTTCTTTTTGTTTATTGTAATCTAGACTCCCTATAGAAAAGATTTTATGCAGTTAAAACGATGGAAAAATTGTTTAAACTAATTTTATAAATAAACAAATTTTGCTGGGAACAATAGCCCCAATTTTACCTCCGTTAAACTTGAAGCTAAGGTTGATCCTTCCTGAATGGCGTTTTTTACTAGGATTATTGGCGGTGCTGTCTTTGTTTTTGCGCCGCCAACCTTTCCGCCACTGGCCTTGCCACCGCCGACCTTGCCACCGCCAATTTTGCCACCGCAAATCTTGCCACCGACGACCTTGCTTCCACCGGCCTTGCCGCCACCGACCTTTCCGGCACCGACCTTTCCGCCACCGACCTTCCCACCTCTTCCTCCCATTCTTCCTCTAGGAACTCCTGCCTTTCCTCTTCCAACACCGTATTGCGTTAGCCCACCTGTAAATTAAAACATTGTTGAAAAAATATAAAAAGTAAAATAAAACAATATGGAAGGGACAGTCCCAGTCATGTACATATTTTTTACATTTGCTGCAATTAAAAATCATGCAGAATCTACTCCTACAATCGAAGCCATACGTGACTACGACTATAAAATATACGTGTATAATATATACATATAAAATATACGGACTAACGACTGAATAAAAAGATCAATAATTTTTATTAATTATTTTTCTTTCTATTCAAATAGTTGGTCTCATTAAAATAATAAAAGATTTCTACTTACCACGTGTCCGCATAACCTTCTAACCGCCGCGCCGAGTCACATTTTCCTGTGAACTGAAAAAATCATTTTTAATAGTGTACAAGTGATAACAGGCATAATAAATACCATTAGTACATATTACAATGATAATATATACTAATGAAATTAATAACAAGCCTGATATCACTTGTATGAGCCTTATTCTTGTAATAAACACAACATACCTTATCACTAAGGGTGCAGTCACATGCGGAGGAATAGAGGATTTGAGGAATAGAATAGACCTATCAGACAATACATTCCAATGTAGCCAATTTTCTGATTGGTCTATTTCTATTCCCTAATCCTCTAATCCTCCGCATGTGACTTCACCCTAAGGCTTCAAACGCGGAACTGCCCGAAACTTAGAAGCGCAGCAGAGGACTAACACACTCAGTGTCAATTTCTTCGAAATTCTAAAAGGGGAGGTAAATGGAAGATGATTGGTTCCCATTTGAATCATATTTGGAAGGCAATTGGTTAAAATTGAGCGCTTATTCTTGATTGTACCTTAGGGCGAGTTCAAACCTCGGCAGCCTGCTTGCATGCGGCAAGACGCCTTTATGGAAATGCGCCTTTATGGTACGTTCAGAGCCCTGCAGACTACGAGCTAACGAACATCGAATCGCAAATCTTAAGACGTTAGAATGAGTGGAAGCAGGACAGAGATATATTCCTGTACTGCTCGCACTCACTGTTTACGATTAAAGATTGTCGAAGTGCTTTGGCCCTACGTGTCTTGCTCTAATCGCGCCTTTAGAATATATTGTTTTCATGGGATCCAGCTGACATTTTAGGTTACAATTGACAGAAAATCGAAATATCGATTTTATTCACATATCTTTTAAAACCAAACAGATATTGCTTGCAAATTAAAGAATTGACAAAATTCTCCTCCTTTGTTTCAAATCACGGGGTATGTGAAAGTTGCGCAAAAATTATTATATGTGCAAATCCGATTACCCAGACTAACCCTTGGAAAATGTTTGTATTCTGTAATTTTTTAATTTATATAATATTAGCTAAATATATGGAGTTTTAAAATTAAATATCTCAAAAGTATTTTAAAAATAAATAATTTCAAATCTTATTGTACTAAACTCTTAAACATTCTTACTAAATGTTTCTCAAATATTATAGCTTATTATTATTAAGAACATAAAACGTATTTCAAAAAAAGTACAGAAATTTTTATTAGACTCCAGATTATTCGTTGATAAATAATTAAAAACATTATTTTTAAGAAACGCATAATCTAAAATCATTGAAAAAAGAATGTCATTTATAAAAAAAATTAAATGTATTTTAAAAAATTATACTTTTAAAAGAACAAGGATGTAAAATATTTTTAATTTCGGAAAAAAATCAATTACTTATCTGAAAAATAATATATTTCGAGCATCCAAGAAGGTTCATTTTAAAATTTTGTCTTCTTTTTACCTATATTACAATTTTTGTTATTTGACTATACAATATTTATTTTATTTAAGAAACTTTTTACAGGGTGAACATTATTTATTTCCTTTTGTTATTTTTTTTAAATAGAATTGTCATCCTTAGTCAGTAAAATGTCATGATCAATTAGGATTTACTAAATTATAATTTTAAAAAGTACTTATAGAATGTAATAAATTCGAAATAATATCATTATTTAAAATCTAAGATAAAATTTAACAGCAATTCTAAAAAGTTCCTTTAAAAGTTGTAAGAATATTAGTTTTATTTTATTACTCCAGATTTAACTATTATATTGAAATTAAATACGAATGTGTTTTTCAGTTCAAAAATAGAACCAAATTTGACAAAAAAAGTTTGAAAATAAAAACAAACTTTTTTAATTATTAAAGTATATTTACAGTTTAAAAGAGTGCAAATATTCAAGAAGTTTTTAAAAAATTTACTATTCAATAAACTATAGAAGAATTATATACTTTTTTAAACACAATTAAATCAAAGTTTATTTTACTATTGTTAATTAAAATCCTAAAGCAAATATATATTCGCAAATAAATTCGCGAAACTTTAACTGGGTAACCACTACAAAATGTCAAAATCTATTGAAAAACAATTGAATACATAAACGATCAACTTCAGGTGTTGACAGTATGAATGAATGAAATTGTCGATTATTATTATTGATTAATTAATTGCTTTGTATGCTAATTTAAAAAAAATAAATGTGAAAAATTGCCGAAAGATGTTATATCACTTCTCAATAATTTATAATAAGTTTTTTCTTGTAATTTGTATAATTTGACAAATAAAAGTATTTTTTATTATTTTCTCAAATAATTGTTAATTGTTTCAAATAAATGATACTGAATTCAAATACTTCTTTTCTCTGGGTGCATTCTATAAAATTGTCATAGTTACGTTTGTTGTTTTGTTGTTAATCACACTTTTTGAACTGAAATTTCACTCTTTAGGAGTGAAATTTCACTCTCTAAGAGTGGAAACTGGATAATCCCACTCAACACGAAAAAATTAATTCGAGCTGGAGTTACTTTGAACTCCATAAGAGTAGGGTTAACACTGTATTATAGTGAATTTTTCACGAGTCGAAACTATAATAAGAGAATCTATAATAAGAGAAAGATCTTACTCGTAAGAAATTGGGTACTATACAGCCATTTTGTATTTAGTGCTTGTCAGATTAAAAGGTGGATGGCTATGGTAGTTATAGAAACTCCTCCTACTAAACACTTTTCAATGGCGTTAGTTTTGTTTTGTTTAGTTTGTAGAACTTGTTGTTTTGAAATTGTTTTTCAATTTTTCGTTAGATTCATTTTAAAAAAATTTAAAACACACCTTTGCAAATCACAATTAGCTGGAAATTATACAAACATTGTTTTAATTTAATAATTTGAGATTAGAAAAAGATTAAAATATGTTAAGAAAACTCCGCAAATAATCAGCAAAAAAGTAAAGTTCAAAAATATTTTTGACGTAAAAAACTTGCATCTAATAAATTGATGGAAACACTGAAATTTGTTCTCGGAATTTCCAAAGTAGTCAGAATTAATTAAAATTTTCTAATTGCTTTAATTGCACAATCACTAATATTCCTGTAATATTACGTAATATCACAGTAATATCAGTGATATCACAGGAATATCACTAATATTAATGTAATATTACGTGCTGCTTGGGCACATTATGTATTTTTCAATTGCGTTTAGAAAAATAACTGAAAGTCATATTTTCTTTCCTACAATGCATTAATTTCCTTACACGAAAAAGATAGTTCGGTATAGGTGTATTTTTAAAATATTTAATATTTATGTTTTGTAAACATTTTTACAGAAATGAGCACAGTCGTCAGACACTTTTTTATGTTCTGCATAATATGCTTAGTTCAATATCCTTATAGTATTAACTTCTACGTTGTTTCTGTCTTTTTTTGAAGTACCCTAATTTTTCAAACAAAATTAAAAAATTTAAAGCATGTGCTTTATACTTCTTAAATTAATGTTATTGCATTAATAAATTTGCAACAAATTTATTTTATAAAAATAATGTATTCTTATGTTTTATTTGCAACGAAATGATAATATAATAATTAATAATTGAAATATTTAAATTCAAATTTTGAAAACTAAATTGTATAAAATATAGCGAACACAAAATGAAAAATTATCTGAATCCAGATAATATTATTTACATAGTAACTGCTTTTCATAAATTGAAAATTCTTGTTCTGAATATTTGAACATATTTAAGTAGCCGTACAAAAAAGTACTAGTAACAGTTTGAAAAAAAGTATCTTTCGCGACGTTTCATTTCCTGCAAAAATAATATTAACATGATACTGAAGTATGCAACGTTTTTTTCGTTAAAGAGAAACTACAAAGCAAAGTTTTTGCTTCATTATTGTTCCAGCATTTATTTAATAACTTCTTAAAAATACAAGGCAAACAAAGCTGTTTGAAATTGTAAATAAAGAACTAAAATATTTAAAAACAGAAACAATTTTTCATAAACTAAAAAAAATGTTGCGAACTTCAGTCTCATGAAAGGGCGACTAGAGTGTTTGTGCCGACCCTGGTGCCGATCCCGAGAGAACTTGATCAACATGTGATTTACATACAAGAGACAATTTTATTTCTTACATCTTTTAATTGAAAGCCACTTTATGGCAAATGGACGTAAGGTCCCTTTTCCTCTGGAGCGTACCATTTTTTTAAAAAAAAACTCCAACTCAGGGCATCGCAGCCATATGCGTTGATACGGTACTGATCAACTTGTGAAACCATGTGGCACTAGGCGGCACGCGACACGTTTTATTGTGATCCGGCATCTTTCATCTTTGGTGCTATTAGGACTATTTAGCAGAATAATTATTGGCAAACTTTCAGTGATTTTTTTACAAAATCAACAGTGTGAGCAGTGAGTGTACTTTTAAGTGATCGGATTCATTTTTTTACTTTATGGATTCGAAGAGAAAGAGGAGGAGTGGACAATACCAGACATCTGGGAGACGATTGTCCAAGAAACAATCATCAAAAATAAGGTAATTTACAATACTAATTAATTTATTTCTCTTTTTTCAGTTTCATCTAGCACAATTCTTCATATTTCTCTTGCTTTCAGTTTGCTTTCATTCTTTGTCAAAGCTAG
>WNHD01007382.1:0-17264 GCA_011057455.1 Ganaspis sp. Gsp50 | reverse complement strand
TATAGAGAATATCAATGAAATTCTTTTCTTTTTGCCGAATCAATAAGATTTAATATTGAGATAATGTCATTTCTTACAAACAGGTCCATAAAAAACTAAGAAGAATTGTTCTTCGACCAAGTAATATTGCTCTTTTCATTTCTTTTTTTTTATATTGTTTCGAGACAATCGGTATCCTTCAGCCCTGCAAAATATCTTTTGTCTCTCAAATCAAATTCCAAAGTAAATTGCACAAAGCGGTCTGCAAATATTGCTACAGCACTTAATTTTAATTAGTAAATCTGAATGAATGATTTATTAACGATGTTAACATGTTTTATTATAAAATATTTGTATTTCGTAAAGTTCTTGACGATTCTTGTTAAAAATAGATATCGAATCGCCAATAATTCCTTTTTCCGTTTACTATCTTTTAAAGTATTTTCACAATCTGAGAAATAAGAAATTGAAACAAGTAACATGAATTCTGTCCAGGTAAATTTCCTAATGTTTTTACAAGATTTGATACCCTCTTTTATGACCCAATCGAATACGAGAGAAATACTGATTTTATGGCGCCTTTAAAAAATCAAAGAAAATTCCACCGTAAATTCGAGATTTGTTCATTTATTGTCCTGGCTTTTTTCAGAGTTAAATTCCCTTTGTTGTGTAACTGTGTTTTAATAGCTCATACTTGTTCCTGTGCAAAAAGTAAACGATTTTTAATGAAATCTTCTGAATCGAAAACTATTTTTCCCAAACGAAGATGACAAAAAGTGACCGTGCGAGTTACTAAAACTGTTTTTATATTTAAATCGTCATTTGAAAATTCGATTTACGTTGGAAAGTATTATTTATTTTATTTATAGTAATTTTTTAATCATCAATCAAAATTTAGTTACTGCTGAAGAAATAATATAGTTATACTTTTACCAGAATATTAATGTACAAAAATGGTTAATTTCATAGATTTTTTTTTTGTAATTCTGTATGAGATATGTAGAGTTTCTGTAGACAGAAACTGTGCAGATGCCAACTGAAGTAACTTTTTTCAAAAAATGCTGTACATTTACACGTTTGAAGTAAAATGTTTCACATTTTTGCATTATGAGTTGTTCTTGTATCTTATTATCATTGAAGGCAAAAATTCCTAAGGTCCTGCTGAAAGTGAAAACGTCACAGTTTTATCTTTGACATTCTGTTTTCTGGTTCAATGGTGTCTTATGAATCCGAAGCCAAACTGAGTCTCCCGTCTGTCTGACTCTCAAAAGACATGATTCATTTTTTATCGACACTGTGGTAAACGAATGTTACTTATTCTCAAGTCACGTAACTCCAACAAGAAAATATATAATTTCCTAATCTTTGATTTGCCAGTAAATTGCCATTTTCTGTATATAGATATATACGTGTTTTTTACGCCAAAGTTTTACCATACATCTACGACTTTGACTTCTATTAATAAAAACAGATGTTCCGAATTTCTAAATCGAACTTTCGTATTTTCTTTCGTTTTTTCCTTATTTTTTTATCCAAAAATATTCCAGTCATTACACATGCATGAATTTCCACTTTTTATGTACTTGATATGCAATTATTTATGCAATTGTTTATGCAATTGTTTATGCAATTATTTGTGCAATTATTTATGTAATTATTTATGCAATTATTTATGCAATTATTTATGCAATTATTTATGTAATTATTTATGTAATTATTTATGCAATTATTTATGTAAATATTTATGCAATTATGTATGCAATTATTTATGCAATTATGTATGTATACAGTTATGTACGCATTTATGTATGCAATTGTAACAATTAATTAATAAATCATTAAAGTAGTAAATTTATTACATTCTCATAAAAAATGAGACTGTATGCAAATTGTGCGATTTTGGACTTTTGCTAATTTTTTTTAATTATATTTCACTGTCAATTGTTAAAGTGTATCGATTAATCGAATTGATGTTATAATTAATAGACATTAACATTTAAACTTATGAAATTCGCAAAAAATTGCTCAAAAAGATAATCAATCTCTCGTAAGTAAAAAATAAATATTTCTTCCTATTATTTTTTTGCATTTTTCCTATATATTTATATTTTGTGCAGTTTATCTTCCTCTGTTTTGTGAGCACTTTCTTTATTTTTGCAAAAGAACTATATTTTAACAGAGACAGGAAATTTACAATATTGTCATTGGTAGATCCTTTTGTGTTTTTAAAAGCCTTGTCTGAAAATGCATTTCAACACATATTTCAAATTTATCCCAATCCCTACATCTGTATCGACGTAAAAACCTACGATAAAGGTACTTTTAGAAAAATTCATCCTATTTTCCAAAAAGTAAGACATAAATCCAACTCTTGATTCTGAAATTTAGTTGAAATTGGATCTGATGTAAATGGGTTCAGTCTAAAGTGGTCTGAAAGTAAGACTTCTTTTTTACAGTGCATATCTTAGCCCTAATTTCCATTATACAGAATTTTAAGTATTAAATGAATAGTTAAATCGTAATGAAAAACGAGCCTTATAAAAATCGTGAAATTAAAGTGTAAAAATATCCGCAAAATTCACGGTTTCCTCTGCACAAAGAATCGTGAATCTTTGCAGACGAAAAGTAAAAGAAAGTTATTGTTAAGCGACGCCAAAATCGTCAAGATCCTGGAAGAGAATTTCCGTCAGAATCAGGGATCAAAGAATTCCTCAGGGAGTATAAAACTGAACAGCCGAGATATGAAGAATGCCAAGGAGGTCATGAACCAAGTCCTTGAAAACGTATCTGTAGAAAGGAAAAACCCAAAAAAAGGAATTAGAGTGAAAGAATCTTTAAGTTTCTATTCGTACGTTCTTCTTGCTTTTTTATTTCTACATGTGTACAACATATATAGAACGAAGAATTTCCCATCCCCTTGTTCGATTGGATCTCTATACATGGAATTGCAGCGCATGAATTCCTAGATTTCAAGTCACCCAAACATTCAGACTTGCATTCACACGTACACTAACTTATCCTAGTGGTATGAGATAGATAAAAGCCATTTTCCGCCCGATTTCAACAGTCGTACTACTGAATTTCTCCCAACAGAAAATCGAGGCCAGCATCCACTCTTCGTTTCGGCGTTTTAATAAGTCTCGACGTTTAGAATTTAATAAAAATTATCGTATTATTTTGCGTTATTATTACATGATGAAACACAGTGTCAATCAATGCGTATAACAATTATTAATCAAACGTTTGATATCGGACGTTAAAGTTTGATTAATAATTCATTGAAGTTGTATAATATAGTTTTTTTCGAAGAAAGAAGGAAATCTTCCTGTTATGTATTCAGTGTTAACTACAACTGCATAGTTTGAAATCAATTCTCTTAAAAAACGAATATCCTATAGGATATATATCGCGTATCGTTTTCCAATGGACGTGAAAATTTTCCTCTTTTCAAGCAGAATTTGCACTGCAATCATGACAATATGTGTGAAATGGAGTTCAACGAGTATGGAAAAAGTGCGAAAGATTAAAACGAACAAGACCAGGGTTACAACTACTAAATTCTGTCAGAACTCGACTTTTTGTGTATTCTCACATTTCGGGCTAAAAGAATCATGGATCAAAGCAGAGGAGAGAAATGGGTTAAAAAAATTTTAAAAATAGTTTCTTTTCCTCTAAAAATATATTCATTTCCATATTTTACACGCTTCTGTGTCACTTTTTCTATATATATATATTAGTTCCTTCTGTTCGTTTCTATACACATGAGAAACACATGTAATGTATTTATTGCACATTTAAGAAACTCAGAGAGATGATTAATTTAACCGAATTTTCTTGCAAAAGTGTTCTTTTTTTATATAGGAAATAAAAGTAACTCGTAGTCGTTTGGCAAAAATACTGGTAATTTGCATAGAATGTTATCGTGCAAGTTGAGAGAAGTTCAGAGTGTAATGAAAACAAATGGTGGACGAAGAAAACGAGGATAGAGATTCTGGACCACGTGGGAGGTCCACGTGGGTAGAATGTGTAATATAGTCCAGTGACGTTTCAAAAGAGAATCTTTAGACTTGAAAATTAACAAGACAAGTTTTGGAGAGACTCCTCTGTGGAGCACTTTATCCAAATTAATTCTACTCTACAGATTTTCTTCTCAAAGAGCTGCAGAGCCAAAACAAGATAATTTCAAATCCTTTCTATGAGTTTCCCTCTGATGAAAAACGTCCAAATCAGGTTTAAAAGTTAAAATTAAATTTCAGCAAAGAAAATTGAAAGTTTAATATAGCTTAAATATATAGTTCAAAGTATAGTTTACAGAGCTTTTATAAAACTATAATTTTAATTCGTTTAATTATATAAATGAACATAACTTAAAAAAAATTGTACTGTGGAAATAATATGTAGGATTAAATTTTGTTTCATAAAGTTTGAATTTCGAGGACAATTTATTACGATTGTTGAAAATTGTTGGAGAATTTTCTTGGAATATTGTTTCAATAGGGAATTTTCATTATCGCGAAATCTGGCGCTAACATGTGCTTCAATTGCTAAAGTTCTCACATAAATATTGACCTCCTCCACAATTTCAACAATGAATTTCAGATATTTAAAAAATAATCGATACACCTCAATTATGCATAATAATCACAGGACTATCACTTCCGGAATAGTAATTATTGTAATAAAATCGTTCTTTCGGTTCGTATTGTTATGTCCTGCCTGTAATGATTAATTAATTATTCTAAAAGATACCACAACATAAATCTCCTAATTTTTCTGATTTTAATTAGACCTATATTATACATAATTCTACCTAAGCAGAAATAGAGAAATAAATTGCTAAATAAATAAGTTCAAAGTTGTATAAGTAAAAGTTGTTGAAATAAAAATAACTTTTTACATTGTTTTTATTATAATAATATGGCAGTTGGATAAAATATAAAAAATATAAATGTTTAATATAAATAGAAATTGATATCATAGAAAAATTAGGGGTTTTTCTTTTTCTCCACTATACTTTTATCGTATACAATTTCCATTACCTATAAACATAAAATTCGCTTAGAATCTACCCATTTATATGGGATATATTATGTCTTAATGACGGTTATTACCTATGGGCTGTTTACGGGTGAGGTTTACCTATTTATGTGACACGTGCCAGGTAGTGCAATTCTCTAAACCTGAATGACTAATTACCTACAAATTCAATAGCACAATTATGGAATCAAATTTCCGAAACTCAAAGTAGCGGGATCAATAAGCTACATACATAATGCTTCAATGAGTATGATTTTTTTGTACTATTATATTTTAACTTTGAACATTTTTGACACTTATGTATATTTTAATGTTTTTTTTTTGTTTCATCTTTTATTTCGGACATTTAGCAATACAATTTGAGGGATTTAAGTGATGTTCAGTTGGACGATTGCCAATTTAGAAACGCATGCAATTTCGTTATCGCAGATGGCAAAGCAATCAGTTTTACAATTAGATAAATCTCTAATAAATCAATTTATTTTTTAAAAATCCGATAGATTTGTAAAGCCATGTGTATGTCTGTTTTCAATTCCTTTTTTTCTCATTTAGAAACAAATCTAGTTATTCCGCTCGAATAAACTGTACGGAATTTAATAAAATAACGAAAGTTTTCTTAAAATTTTTAATTTATAAGGAGATATTAGATATGTTATTTTGATTCATTTCTTTGTAATTCTGCAGCAAAAAAAGAGTTTATAAATAACTTCACTGACACTCAAATAGATCAATTATCATTCTGAGAAAATGTAAACAAAAATTTGAATTTGAATTTAAAAAACAATAATGTTTCACGTTTTTCCAAATTTGACGGTGTTCCTGAAATTTTTTTTAGGTTATTCCTTTTCTATTCGATTCTCCAGAAAAAAGCACCCCAATTTGAGTATTATGACGTTTTTGACACTTGCCTGGATCAATTGGAACTTTAACAAAATGTATGCATCCATTTTTTAATTTCTAAAAAAATCATGTTTCACGTTTTTGCATATTTGACTGTGTTCCTGAAATTTTTTTTGTATTTTCCTTTTTTTATTTGATTCAGAATAACAAAAGCTGAAATTTGATGTTTCTTTGAAACACTACACTTTTAGAAACACTACACTTCTCTGCATCAACATGCATTTCATAAAAATGTGTTCATCAATATTTATTTTTACTCTTAAAAAATCATGTTTCACATTTTTGCAAATTTGACGGTGATCCGGGAATTTTTTTTGGATTTTCTTTTTTTTATTGGATTGCCCAGAAAAAAGCACTCCAATTCGAGTATTATAACGTTTTTGACACTTGCGTGGATCAATTAGAACTTTAACAAAATGTATGCATCAATTTTTTAATTTCTTAAAAAAAATGATATATCACGGTTTTGCAAATTTGACTGTGTTCCTGAAAACTTTTTTGGATTTTCTTTTTTTTATTCCATTCAGCATAACGAAAGCTAAAATTTTATGGTTATTAGAAACACTACACTTTTCTGGATCAATACGCATTTTATGAAAATGTGTTCATTAATATTTATTTTTACGCTTGAAAAATCATGTTTCATGTTTTTGCAAGTTTGACGGTGTTCCTGAAATTTTTTTAAAAGTATTCTTTTTCTATTCGATTACCCAGAAAAAAAGCATCGCAATCTAAAGAATATTTCTATATGCTATTCAATGAAGAGGTTATATTCAATAAACTGATTATAAATATAAATTGTTCAATGGAGAGATTATAAACAGAAACTATCCAGGAAAGTGATTATAAAATTTCTGTAATAACTGACTTTGTTAAATTATTTGCTACTGAAAGGTTGTAATTTAGTTTTAAACAAGACAAGTTTTGCATCGTCTTGAATGTGATTTCCTTTGTTTAGTGGAATTTGTAGCGATAAAGGGGAATAAGCGAGGAACTATGAAACATTTACAAAGTGGATAAATTTTAACGCTACTTTAAGAATATTTAAAACATGAAGTTTCAAATATTCTACATTTAACATATTTTGTTAAAAATCTCTTCGAGGCGAACTTTATTAAAGCTTATAATAATTTAATACTCCCTAATACCTCTAGAAAACTAAATAATCTCGTAATCTAATTTCTGAGTTTCGAAAATAGGATTAATTTGAAAACCTACTAGTAATTCAACTCATACCTTTACATGCTCCTACACATAATAATTTATTTAATTAATCCCAATCATTCTATCAGTTTTAGACAGTTTTATTTGACTCATTCTCATTTAGAAAGTATACATATTGTTTTATTACATACATACCAAATCAGAATGCCAATTTAATAAACTTTTCTTTACCACAATTGATACTAATTTCACGTATTCTAAATCTTCATGAATCCTAACTTCAATTGTTTTTTAATATTCAATTTTGTTATTTTTTATTTTATTCAACTTTATTATTTTTTAAACTAAAATTTTGAAAACTTCAATTCTTTTTTTAAACTCCATTTTTTACTAACCTCAATAAATTGATTTATATAATATATATTTATATAATAACTTCAGTAGATCCTTTAACTTCGGTTTATCCTCATTTTAACCGATCCAAGAATGTTGCTTATTCTATAAAATAAATTCTATAATACAATATAAATACTATATAGATATAAATACTATATAGTATATAGATATACTATATTGTACATAAATACTATATAAATTTTATTGCTAATGAATAGGAACATTTAGGTAGGATGCTCTCCGTATCCGAGTAACAAGGAGGCTGTCAAGGCCCGGTAATTAATTGACATCTGCTAACTAACGCAATCTGAATAGCTTGTTGCTCCAGACACCTTTACACCTATCTTGACAAAAGCAGTCTCACCTTCTCATATAATGGAAAATTACTCTCAAACATCGCTTTTCAGAACTTAATATACGCTTCTTTATTATTTACTCTACAATTAATAGAATTCGCAAATTCTAATCAATTTTCTTCGATCAATTAAAATTCAACACCGCAGTGCAAAATCCAACTCGAAAAGAAATGTCAAATTAATATACATATTTTGTTTACAAACATAATATTTTGCTCTCCGGCCTAAAACAATCTAAAAATGAAACAAATGCTGTTCTATCGATACAACTTTTGTAACACTTATTCTGCACTTATTGCAAAATTAGCCCAAAAGTTTTCTTTAAATAACTCATTATTCATCAAGAATGTTTTACTTTCTTTTCTTACTGTCGTAAGAATGTTTTACTTTCTTGGTTTCGTTTAAAAGTCAATTTTACATGTAATAGAAATAATTTATATGCTTTTCTATAAATTACAATTATTAATTTAATTTTTTGAACATTCTTAACTTTAATCTTTTATCATTTAATTTGTAGCTTTTTGAGTTTAATTTGTAGCTTTTCGTCTTGAAAAACTTGTTTGCAGTGTCGATTGAAAAGGAAAAATGTTAAGCAACAACATTGCAGAAAGTGCACTTTAGGAAATTAGAAAAGTATAAAGAAATGGGTATATTCTCTGGGGTGAAAGTTGGATCAAATATCAACGAAATGAGAGTTTGAAGGTCGTTTCGTCAGAAGAGGAGAGTTAAAGGAAAAAGGTTGTAGGTGAAGATCTTCTCTTTTACAATTGATGATTGGATTTGACGTAACTTCAATATTTTGACGTCATATCGAGGCGAAAATCAATACGTGCAAGTTTCATAAAGCCAAAAATGCAGTCTAGATCAACGTCACAAATTGTCGGATTATTTAGTTTCGTCCAACGATTCGACATTGCAATGATAAATGGCCAACTTTTCTTTTCAGCCTGTGAAGTATTACTGATCATTTTCACTAGATGTCTTCTATTCTTCGATTCTGAGATCGAACTTTAAAGAAACTTCCAATTTCATGGAAAAACTGCGGTAATGACGTCTGTGACCCGATTTTAATATTTTCCGCTATAACACCTCTAAAAAACGAAAGGACGATTTTACGAATTTATCACAAAATGTGTTTTACTCTGACAATTTGTTATGAAAAAAAAACAATTTATTGTGAGCACACGTCCAAACAACAAATGAATGAATGACAAATGAACAAATGAATTGTTTTAAAATCAAAATTAAAAACAGCTTTGAGTCTAAAAAACGTTAATTGCGGAAGTTATTTTAATAAAGTTGAAAAAGGAAATAAATTTTTCATAAGTTTCTGTCGTATTTTAAGTTTGTTTCAGTTCGTGATGCGGGTTTTATGATTTCTATTTTCGCAAGTTGTTTCGTGCTGCACAACGTCTCAAGTAAACCAAAACTATTTATTAGAACAAGTTCTGAAACTTAAAATCTTTAACATCTGTTCATTTTCCCACGGTTTATCTTTATATCAAAACCACCTGCGTTTTAATACCTATAGAAAATCATTTCTTCGATTTTAAGGACTCTCTTCATATTATTAACGATATCGTTTAACAGTAAAAATTCAAAGATATAGAAAGTCGGGTTTTGGTTTAGATTAAAAAATCTTCTGATCAAAGATATATAAGATTATCTTTTAGAATTCTAATTAGTCCAATTCTATTTACTTAGAATTCTAGAATTTTTCTTTCTTCCGTTTTTTTTCTTTTCTAGTCAATATAACCAGAATTCTAGTTATTATACCCAGAATTCGAATCCAATAACTAAACTACAATAATATATATATATATATAGTTATAGTTATAGTTAATTTGATAAAAAGCATGTATGATGAGTTAATTGTTTGCACCATTTTTGTGTAACATTTTGTTAAAAGTTTTTTCAGATTAATAATAAAGTAAAATGATTTGTCTATCTAGGTAATTCAAATGAATAGACAAATAACAATTAATATTTCATGAAATGAAGAACGCAATTTGTCAGTGTCAGAAGCAATGAATTAATGATTGGAGCATTATTTTGATAATAAAGGGTTTCAATTTCAACAATAACACGCGACAGGATTAATTATACCCGATATTTTCAATTCAAAACCGCGAATCCTTCAAATTTTATTGCGCATAAAGTTTTAATTTATTCTGAATCTTTACGTGACCAATATAATTTACTATTTTATGTTTTTACTGTTATTGGCATTATTATCACTTTTATATATAATTATTGATAGAAATTGGAAAAAAAATCAATTCGACGCATTTTGCACGTAAATGGAATAAATAATTTAATTGTCAAATTGTAAAAAATTGTTCTTGATCAGGAAGAGAGCTGCGGGAATAACATCTTGGTAAATATGTATATTTTTAAATTTATATCGAGAAATCTCGGCGGTTATTAGATTTCAATAACATGTATATTTTCCTTTATATCTAGAATTTCATCCATCATTTCCAGACATCTTAGGGAAACGATACCAAAGAGTTTGCAAAAATAGGTGTTGATGTATATTTTATAAAATTGATTGATGTTTGTAGAGGACTGCAAAAAGTGATAATTTAAGATTTCTAATTTTCAAGAAATAATACTTTAATAATAAATTAACACATGAGTAATAACTTAGCACTTGAGCAACAACTTCTAAATAAATAATTAGTAATCGAAAAGCAATAACTTATATATACTATACATAACTTATACTATACATAACTTATGCTATACATAACTTATACTATACATGACTTATACTATACATAACTTGTATATACATATTTAATACATCAATTTTGTAAGTTACTAACTGGTTTAGTAGACGTTACTACTTGTGTGATTAATTTTACTACTCAGTACCATCTTAGTTAATAGCTTAACTGCTCTATAGTTGATCTAGCTATACTTTTTTGTATATAAAGTAACAAAAAGTTTGAAATTTTACCAGCATTCACGTTTTCATTGCGCAAAATGAGAGTCATTTTTTTATATAAAGTGAAGAAATATTCTTCAAAGTTGCTCAATTTAAAATTTCATTTTCAACATATTACTCTCTTTTAATTTTGAAATGAAGGCAATATTAGCTTTTTAGTTCTTTTTTCTAGTCGAAGAACTTAATTATCTTCGTGCAAAAAATACTGAATTTCATTACGTATCCGCCCCCTTTGCATGTGTACTTAGCACAGACTCCAGTGGCATAAAATAAACGCTAGAATATAATGCTTCTAACATTCGAGATGAAAAACTAAAATTAAATTCCTCTTAAGTAAATATTTCGCCAGTTAAACAAATTTATTGTTGATAACACAACATTCAATAATAATTGTTATTGTGCAGTAAAATTTTCCATTAAGACCATAAAAAATATTTAGCAAATATTGAAATAATTGCCCCTTTTTCTATATACTCTTTGATTATATCGTTTCATAACTTAATTTAAAGCCAGAGATTCTTGATATACCCATATTAATAATATCAATTTTATGCTTATGAAGTGGATTTTTATGCACCGAATTAAAAAATGACTTTTTATTATTATAGTTTACTCACGTGTAATTAACTGTTGAAAGATCCAGGTTAAGATACTGTTCTTTTACCACGCTATTGTTAATTGACGAATTAACTTGCACTCAAATCTAGTTTAATAGATAAGAAATTCGAAAGCAAAAACCGAGGCAACAAGGTTCGAAACAAAAGAGACAATTGAGGACTTTTTGACATACAAGAAACAAAAGATAATCAAAGAAACAAAGAAGAATCAAAGAAACAAAGAAGAATCAAAGAAACAAAGAAGAATCAAAAAAAAAGAAGAATCAAAGAACAGAAAAGAACCAAAGAGTAAAGAAGAATCAAAGAAACAAAGAAGAATCAAAGAAACAAAGAAGAATCAAAAAAACAAAGAAGAATCAAAGAATAAAGAAGAATCAAAGAAACTTAGAAAAATCAAAGAAACAAAGAAGAATCATTAAATAGAATTCAGAATCATTAGATCAAGAAATCATTAAAAATAAATTTGATAAAATACAATCTAATTCTAAGAATTCAGAAGCTAAGACGCTATTTTCGCGTGACTGTAGTTTAAAATTAAACGTTTTCTCTATATACAAGGAAGCAATAAATACTTTTATAAATAATTAAATCTATGTGACTATTTTCAGCAAAATAGGCGTGTAAGTGTGTATTAAATTTATTATACATGATGGGGAGGAAAATAAAAAGTAAAAAAATAAAGTGGTTATCGCTTTCGTGTGTGATATCTGGAGCAATTTACATTGTTAAAGCTGCGTGGATATACAGAGTGGAGAAAAATGTTAAAGCTGACATGGGAAACTAGTTGCTAAAACTTTATATTTGTTAGTAAAGTCAGATGACGACAAGGACAATTGTCCAATTCGAATCAACGGAGCGTGAGATGACTGCGGTTTAGATGCAATTATGTTACGATACTCTGTGACCACTTTCATTCAAACATTGTTAATCCTTTAGAAAATGTTTCGAATCTTTCAAGTTCGAAAACAATCTAATTGTTCATAAAATTACCTAGTTTTGTGATTATTATTGTACACAGAAAAAACAAAATGTTTTTTTTCAATGCATCATCTGTTAATTTTCAAGATAAATTGGAATTCTACAGGCATATGCCTGTAAAAATTATAGTTCATCTTGAAATTTTACATTTTGTTTTTCCTGTGTATGATGGTAATCATTATATTCAACAGTACGATAATTATTCAATAGTACGATAATTATTCAACAGCACGATAATTATTCAACAGCACGATAATTATTCAATAGTATGATAATTATTCAACAGCACGATAATTATTCAACAGTACAATAACAGTATTTAACAACATTGAACAATAATTTAATAATAACAACACGGTTTTCTTGAAAGTATCAACTTGATACCAAAAAGTATCAAATTGATCACAAAGTGTATCAAATTGACCACAAAATCTTCATCAAATTGATATTTTTGATATATCAATTTGATATTTTTAAGTAAACTGTGAAATTGTATTTCTAATAATTCTTAACAAAATCGTTTATTCATAGAATCGGATTTTCAGTAGAATTTTTTAATTTCTTAAAAAGGCAAAGTTAAAGGAAGACAAACAATCAATTCACGACGATATTTGCTCTTTATTGCATTCTGTTTGCAAAGATGTTTTGCTATTTTAAAGTAATTTTTATGGGACTTTCAATAAAAAGAAAGTTTAGAAACATGAGGAATTTTATTTTAATGTAAATTAAAATAATTAATTTGTATTATTATTATATGTAATAATACTTATACTAATACTAACACTTACTATAGTACTAATCCTTACCCTAAGTAATCAACAAAAGTTCAATGGAACGAGAAAACTAATTTAACTTATCGTATCAATAATGTAATAATTGTAACAAATTAAATAAAAAGTTTCGTTAACTAAGCGTTACGTCATTCTGTCTCGAAATGTGTGATCTGTAATTCGAACCTTTGGGAGGTCAATTGCCTGTTAAATTGAAAGTTCAAATTCGATTCTTTTCTATTTTATTCACGTATTTGATATTTTGTACTCAATATTTCATACATTGATAATAATTATAGAAAGGAAATATTCATACAAATTGTATTTGTACTCAATATTTTGTATTCAATATTTCATACATTGATAATAATTATAAACAGAAAATAATAATACAAATTGTAATGTAATGATAAAAATGATAAAGTAATGATAAAAAATTATAAAGTAATGATAAATATTATAAAGTAATGATAAACATTATAAAGTAATGATAAAAATGATAATGTAATGATAACAATTATAAAGTAATGATAAAAATTATAAAGTAATGATAAACATTATAAAGTAATGATAAACATTATAAAGTAATGATAAAAATTATAATATATATCATTTTTACACCCTGCATGAAGAATCAACTTAGTATTTTATCGAGCATCGAAGAATATGAAACACCCAGAGGTCAATTGATAATTTTAGATAATTTTCTTTAATTGATTCTAATTTACATTATAATATACAGGGTAAGCAGATATTCACTTAGGGAAGCACAAAATCCATTTAAACCAAAGATACGGTTCCTTAATAATACGAAAGTCCCCTCTAATAAAATCACTTTACCGTAAAAGAAGGTCTTTCTAAAAAGAATTTGAATTCAAGAAATTTCACTCAGATTAAGAACTTTATTAAGCATGTGATTAAATCAATTTTTCCGCAGCTTTTTTATTTACTTATGGGTAGATAAAAAATACATTGTGCAAATTACATTAAACAATTCCTGAATATGGAGAATTATGATTTTGAATTCTTGCTCTATTTTCGGTTAATATCTCAGTGAGTTGGCGAAAAGCATTTTAGGATAATTGTGGTTGCTGGAGAATTTACAATGTGGTTATAATGGCTGGGTATTTATTTTAATTAGAGCATTATGCATATTGTATTGTATATCTGTATTCGTAAAGACTTCACAGTTGCCTTATGTTACTTGAAGAATTAAAAAAAAAGGGAAACCTTCGCCGCGGAAGCTTGAGCTTTAGACCACAATTCTGAGTTTTGCACCAACAAGCGTGACCCAGAGAAAGTTATAATTGAATTAGAATGTCCGTGGTAGAAGCCGCTAAATCCAGTCAAGCGGGTCGACTTGCAGTGCTTAACCCTAGAAAGTTTATCAGGATAGTTGAGAAGTGAGTAGGTATAAGTGAATTATGGGTCTTAAGAAAGTTAAAAAACGATATGTTTCTCGTTAAGCTTTCAAAACCATTTTGTGCAGTTTTTCAGAAATTATTGCATTATATTGATTATTACATTATATTGATTATTCCATTATATTGATTATTACATTGATTGCTAATTAATACACACGTGAGTCTCCAAAACACTACACTGCAAAAACAAGTGTCTCATTTTGAGACGTTTTGTCCCCACCCCATATTTGAGACACGTACGTATCTCAAACACGTAAAGTGTCTCATTTTGAGACGTTTGTCCCCATATTTGAGACACTTGTTTTTGCAGTGTAGAAGCTCTTAAATATTCTTAATCAACAGGAAATTGATTAAACATTGATTGAATTGCAAAATAACAATGAGTAAAAAACGAATGTAACAAATCTTCTATGATGTATAGCAAAAACGAAAAAGCTATAAGAAACACTATAACATAATAGGAACGAAGGAACAAATGTAAAAAGAACAGCAAACAAAAAAAACTAAATAATTTCGTTTTTTGTATATGAAAAAAGATTGTGGTAGAAAATTAGGTGAATTTTTTCTTTGAGAGAGTTTTCAATTACGTTGATAATGACAATCTGTCAAGTGAGCGGAACCTCTCGATTGATCATGTTGAATTAATGGCAAGATGCGTGAAAAACATTAGTAAATGTTAATGCTGATGCATTCATTTTAGGGGAAAAGAATCGTCGCAGAGCAGCTTGCAGAATAGACTGTCTGGAGCCACGACTGCCGCAGAATTCTTCTTTTTATTTTCTTTCTCATGGCTGAGATCCTTTCTTCATGGGTAAATTTACGTTTGTTGCGTGTGACGTCACTCGTAAAAAAAATATTACATTCACGCCACAAGAGAAACGGAAATCGCCAAACAATTTATTCAAATTGCCTCCCATGGCAGCGAAATTGCTAGCTAGCTCCAGCAAAATCGGAAATTGACAACCAATATGATTTCCTCTCTTTTTGATGAAGGAATTTTTCATCCGGATATCTAGTTTGACAAAAGTATCACCATAGATAAGCAAAAAGTGCAGTCGGCTTATATTTATTAGCTGCAGGCGTATAGCTATTTATATACGGAATTTATATACGTTTATAAATAATTTATTTATTTAAATTTTATTTATTTAAATTTTATTTATTTAAATTTTATTTATTTAAATTTATATACCTACGTATATAAATTTATTCTCTTTTGTATATATAAAAGCGAAACCTTATTTTGAAACTTAACAAACAATAATTGGAAATATTAACAAAGAGAATGGATAACTGTATTTGTTTTTTGGATCTATTGTCGAACTATATATATCTCTGAAAAAAATGAATGTTATTTTAACAATTTCTATATCTACTTTAGCATTTGTAAAAATAACACGCATTAAAACTAATCCAAATGTTTTTCTGTGTACAATAAAAATAATGTTTTCAATTTTCCAAAAAGTTGATCTACATTTTGGAATTTTGTGACTCTTTCAATCTTCATGTTTTCGTTTTTTCTCTCCAAGGAATGAAGCTAGAGATTCTTTCCGAGCTTTAAGCTTTAATAGAGCTTTGCTTAAATTTTTTCCGTAGAAAATAATTTTCTACGTCAAATTGTGAAAATTGCGGTTATATAAGAAATTAGATGGAAGTATCAGGTGAAGTTTTAGCTATATAATAACGCGTGTATGTGAAAAAATACTAATTGTCGTGTTGAAAGGGTAGTTTCTTGAAAATTTATAGCTTTCGAGTGATCTATTCAGTGCGGCATACGTACTTGAATTATGGTCGAGACTGAATATGTACACTCGAATAAATTACAGATATACAGGTCCGGAAACGTGGAAACCCAACACTCGGATGATATTGGGTATCTGTCATGCTGCTCATATTATATTCGCAGTTTCTAGTAACATCTTTCGAAACTAACGAAACTTAAGCTACTTAATCCTTTGCCGACACTCCCTTAATTTGAATGTAATGCCTCTATTGTATTTTCAACTTAATCAAACAAAAGAAATTACTAATTGGTCGGAAATTGTACAGTTTTCTTTTACAATCACTTGATAAATTCTTTTAAATGTTATTTTTCTGTCTATTTTTCTCTCTATGTTATTTCTCTTCTCGAATTCTTTATTTTTCTTCTAGAATTATTGATCTGAGATTAACGAAACTTACAGTAAAACAATGCTTCTTGTAAAAAAAGCAAAATTTGATACCTATAGAAATCCACCACTTTAGGTATGATTTTTAATTTACTAGGAAAAATACTTTACATGTAAACAATTTTTGGATTTTTACCAAAATAAGTGAAAATCAAGGGGCAATTATTGTTATAATCGTTATATTAATTGTTATATTAATTAATAATTAATATTAATTAATTTAATTAATTAAAAATAATTAATAATTAATATTAATTAATTTAATTAATTAAAAATAAATAATTAATTAATAATTAATATTAATTAATTATATTAATTGTAATAGTAAGAATTTGTTAAACAAATAAATAAATAATTGAAATTAAGTATACGAAATTGCGTTTAGTTTTTAAAATCTTATGCATGTTTAATTATTCTAATTATGTATAGAACCGAGGGATAAATTCTTATGTAATAATATGTAGAACGTAGTTATGTATAAACAATACAAAGTATATACAATATAAATATCAAAGCAAAAAGTGG
>WNHD01007374.1:0-22668 GCA_011057455.1 Ganaspis sp. Gsp50 | reverse complement strand
AATATTGAAACAATTATAAACAGTAAATCAAATTAATTTTAATTTTAAGTGAGATAATGCAAAATACCGAATTAGACAATTTTTTTTACATTCATATTGTTGCAATCAACTAAGTGTCAGCTTTTTAACATGAATCATCAAGTAGCAAATAATATGATAAACATTCAAATTCTTATATTATGATATATATAAATTTTATTGGAATATTTCATACTGTTGGAGACAGTAACTACCCGCGCGCTTTAGCGCGCGTAGTTTTAGCTAGTATGACAATAAAAATTTAGTTCCTGGAACCTGTATTCATTTTAAAATTTTTTCCGGAAAACCTGGACAAGATAAATAATGAAGAATGTAAACTTTTCTATTGCGATCTATATTAATTATAGTTTATAAAACAAATAATATAATTACCTACGTACAATAATTGTTGTCTTTTTTGTTTCTTACGACGACTCCGGATGCAAATTACATCTTAGGAAGTTACATTCAAATTTAAACAAAAATTTTTAAAATCTTAAAATCCACACAACTCAGTCAATTTTAATCCAATTTAATTTTAAAATACCTCATTTGACGCGGAATTGTAATGTTTTGCAAAAAATTCTTTTATTTTGAATAAAAACATAAATTTTCTTCAAAGTTAAAAAAATGCAAAGAAATGCTAATTCTTTTGACTGTAGTCTTGTCAGTTTATATTTCAAAAAAATTAGCAATGCATGGTCTAAAAGCTATGTTTTTACTCTAATCTTTCAAACAAGAGAACAAAATTGTAAATCGGATAAAAATTAGCAAAGGTATGAGTGATTGTTTAGACAAAATGACCCAAAAACGGTTTTTTGGCCATAAAATAAGATTTTTGGGGGTGTATGGGAAATTTCTCCTATACCATTTTCTTAGTTTTACTAGACCTAAAACTTGTGCCAGGTCTCGACAAAAGTGTATTTAATTTTTTTTTGTCACACAGTGTTATTTGTACATTTATACAATTTAATTCATTATTTTAAATTATTCATCTTCAATTTCCACTTTTCATAATTTTTCAAATATGTCTCAACCAATTTTCAATTAATACAAACTTTTAATTTCACTATTTTACAAGTTTCCAATTTTCCAGATTTGTTATCAACCAATTTTCAATTTCTTCAAATTTCTAATATTACAATTTTACAAGTTTCCAGTTTTTCAAATTTCCCTCACAATCAGTTCCAATAATTCAGATTCCAATTATAGCAGATTGCCCATTTGTCACTATTACTAAATTCCACAATTGAGTGTTACCAATTGAACATAATAAATTATACATCATAACTCTTGCACACATTTCACAATAAGAAATAGCTAGCCGACTTCATCTGCGTCAGATGTGTCTTTAAAAAAGTTACTGAAGAATTGCTTTTTTGTGTTTCACTTTCTAGGTTTTGTCATTTTATCACTTACTTTTTCTCAAAGGCATGCAATGAAAAAATATAGAGAGTGACACGCCAGCCTTGAAATACATGTGTATCTTACACCGAATGAACAATTCCAACATAAAGAACTAACAATAAATTACATTATCTCGTCAGCCCATCTCTGCTTTGAAACCTTTGTTGACGTCATCAGTGAGAACTTAAGAGCTACACTATCATTATACTTTTTATTATTATAATCAAATAATATACAAATTAACTTTCAAAAATATTTATTATTGTTATTATTATTATTATTATTATTTTTTTTTTTTACGAAACAAGTTTAGGAGAGGAAACAATGCATTTACGCACCCTGTAGTGTGGGACTCACCATCTCTCTGCTGGAATACCCACTAAAACCCCCTCTCCCAATTCTTGCTGTACTTGATCATATCTACTTCTGCTCCCTTCGTCCTGAAGGGTAAGGAGAAGTGTGATTTCTTGTCTTTCTTTGTTCTTTGTCTTTCTTTGTTTTATTATTATTATTATTATTATTTTTATTATTATTAATATTATTATTATTATTATCATTATTATTATTATTGTTGTTGTTGCTGTTATTATTAGCTGCATGGTGCAAAAAAATTGGAAAACACAGAGATTGGTTTCTTCGAGAAGAAAAAATTAGCAAGACAGATGAAAAGTTGCGAATGCCCAGTCACAAATCTATACTTGAAAAGGAACTGGATGGAATTCAGGGCTCATTTCGACAATTAAATATCGATTAAATGTATTTCTATAAAAAGATTACATAATTTTCTCTAAACTTTTCATTCCTTAGAATACGTTTATTATATGTGTATTTTGTACAATTTTTCAATTTACAGATAAATCTATAGCTTGCTATAAAGTTGAAAAAGGAAGAAACCATAATAAAAAATTTTAAATTCAAAAGATAACATTATCTTCAATACTTGCTTCAGTAATTTAAAATTCGCTTTAGGCGCCGCTTGTGTAAAAAGAATCAAACTTGAGACTGAAAAGAATCGGCAAGTAAGTATTCTTCACTATCAGAGCAGGAGAACTATTTATTGATACGAATTTAAAAAAATTCCATTCAAATTTTTTGAAGATTCATCACTTCCATAGCATAATATACAAAATTTTGTATATAACAAAATTTGTTCAATTGTTGTGTAAGAGAAATGAAAATAATGTCTTTTTTACTGACTAAAGCAATATAATGGTTTCTCTTTGAAAATCCTTTATATATACTATTTTCTATTCATTTTACATTTCAAAGGTTTTACAACTTTTTTTCCAAAAAAGAAAATAAAACTATTTTATTTTCCGTTTTGTTACAAAAGCTCGAAACTACTTTTCTTTTCTAGAACAAAGCTCAAACACTTTCTGTACCTAATATAGGTCATGAAAGAAATTCAAATAATTTAAAATGTAAATTTCAGTCATAGTTTTTTATTACTGACAAAAATAAGCGAGCACTGAGAAAAAAGTTGACTTGAATCAAACAATGGTTTATTTGAAATTCGGACAAACAAATGTTCATTTAATTCGAATAAATATTTGTTTTATTCGAATCAAGTTTATTCATTTTAACTAAATAATTTGTTATAAAATGTCAAGATGTAAAGAATTGCCTTAAGAAGATAGTCTTCTTGAATTTCACAGACAGTATTTTCACATTTTTAAAAAATTATTTTTTCATTACAAAGAAAAAGATTTATTTATTAAAAATACAAAAGATTTATTTATTAAAAATACAAAAGATGTAACTTTTATCAATTCGATGATAACCGTTACTATCCTATTGGTAAACTAGATTGTAATTGTTACTATTTATACACTCTAAATCTGAATCAGTGATTTTTCACTGATTAGAAAATCACTGCGATTAGAAATGAATAATCACTAATTAGCAGTGAATAGTCACTGAATGATTCTGTTATATAAGCAATGCGAATCAGTGAATAATCACTGATTGAATAGAAGAAAAAGGTAAGTCCTATTTCAATCAGGGAATTTTCATTATTTCAATTAGTCATTCATTGATTCGCAATGATACTGATTCACAGTGCCATTCACTTACAAATCAGTGAGTTTTCTGTTCACTGATTAAATCATTAACGTTCTCATTCATTCAAAAGAGAGTTCAATACCATCTCTTTCTCCCTAAGTAGCACTCGGAAAAAATAAGAATTATATGCTAATTTTTGTTACTCTGTGTTTTATAATCAAAATAAATTATTTTACGTACTTATAAAATATTATCGTCTAAAATTATTTTTAATTTTTTTCTTGTAACTTAGTTTTCGTAAATTTTACGATTTCAATGAATCATTTCATCAAGAAATATTTGTATTATACACTCTAAATTTCATAGAGTGAGATCTCACTCCACTAAGAGTGAAAATTGGGTCACTCCGTTCCGAGTGAGAAAAAGAGTGAGATTTCACTCTTAAATAGTGAACTTTCACTCCAATTAGAGTGAAAATTCACTCGAAGCAAAGAGTTGAGATGATAAGTAGATGCATCTACTTTTGGAGTGAATTTTCACTCTAATCGGAGTGAAAGTTCACTCTTTAAGAGTGAAATCTCACTCTTTTTTTCACTCGGAACGGAGTGACCCAATTTTCACTCTTAGTAGAGTGAGATTTCACTCTAAGAAATTTAGAGTGTAATTAATCTTCAATTTCGTATCTGTTTTTCGATGGTTCCATTTCATCGATTTTAAGCGAGAGAATAAAAAATTTCGCATGATTGCGAAAGAGATTTTAACGACAATCTGAGTATTCAAATGAACACGTGAAAATGTTTTTGCTATCGCAGTTAAAAAATATAGCGCACAGCAAGTGCGCTATAGCTAGGAAGAATTGATTTTTCACTGACTGACGTCACATGGAACTCAGCATGCGCAAATTGCGTTTGGAGATGTCAAAACACGTATTTTGATTTACTGGAGAAATCTCTATTTTCAAAAAATTAATTACATGTCATCCTTATTTGAAAATGCAAGTTTACGATTATTTAATTTGTTCCTCCGTCACTAAGATACTTCGCAACAGAAAATCAAATATTTTCAATTTTTTCAATTCAATGTAAAATCATGTAATTTACACCAGGTATGATTAAATAATGTGCTTAGTTACATTAACTAATTAATTAGTAATTAATAATTAATAATTAATAATTAAGCTTTTTCACAAAACGGATCCTCATCTTTCTACTCCCTAAATGTGAATAAATGAAACTTCATTTTTTTACTTCCTTTCTGTTTTCTATTTTCTCATTTCTATTTTTACTTTTCTCTTTTGTTTTTTTCACAGTTTTCAATTTTTCAATTAATTATAATTATAAAAGTTGTTAAAAAGGTTGTTGATCAGTTAAAATGGTAAATTCAGAAATAAGGTCTTAAACATTTTATTCAAACTGATCGCTTTTTTCCATAAAAAATTTATTTACTGATTTAGGGAATAAACATTTATTTCATTCTCATCAATAATGAGAGTTTATTTTTTGGTTCAATTTGTGTCCATTTTTTGTTTACAGTTTTTTAAGCTAATTGAAAATTTCAATTAATTACTTAATAATACATATTAAAAGAATAATAATGCACATTAAGAGAAGAATAATGCACATATTCCTTAATTACTTATAATTGGATCTTTAATTAAAATAGAAATCATAATTTTAAATAACTTAATTAATTTTGAGATATACAAATACTGCAAGTCATCAATTTTAAAATTGAATTTTGTTGTTTAAAAATATTCTCTTTATTGTTTAAAATAATTGGATGAATTAAATTGAAGAATAACACTGCACTGCAGGGTTAAACTTGTGCAATCGATGCTATACGTATATTAAACACACTTTTACTTACGTGTTTTCTATGATGATTTATTTTATAAATATTCGCGTGATAAAAGTTATTTAGAATGTATCTAATTTTTTATTCGTATTGTAAAAATTATTCTTGTATAATAAAATTCGATTTACGACATTTTTATTAAAAATTGTTTGTCTAAAATCGAGAATATATTTCTTTGCTTAAAATTGTTATCCTTCAAAACATATATTATACACATTATACACTGCAAAAAATGGTGTCTTAAAAGTGGGACAAAAGTGTCTCATTTGGTCAAAAACGTCTCAAATTAAGGCATTTTTTGTGTCTTAGTCACTAAATATGTCTTAATTTAAGACGTTTTTGCTCAAAATAAGACACCATGTTTTTATAGTGTATAATATATATATATATTATACACATTATATAATATATATATATATTATACACATTATATAATATATATATATATATTATAACTCAACGATGATAAAAAATATATATTATATTACTTGTTTAAAAATATTACCTTTGCGTACATTTATACAAAAAATGTTTCTGCGAACAAAAATAACTTTTTATCTACACGTTTACTTTTTCCTTTAATAAAAATAATGGATATGACAAAAGTAATGGAGAAGAATTTTTTTCTTAAATCCCACATGTACAATTTTCTTCCTACATCTCATATCGTTTCTGAGATTGCCAATTTTTTTAACAATGTATTATTACCCATTGTAACCAAGGGTTCGGGTCAAAGATCTATTCATTTCTCGCAATTTCTAAGAAGATGTTTTACCAGACTGGAAAGGAAAAGTGAAGAGTCATCTTGTACTAACATGTCTCATCTTCATTGTCCCAGATAAGTATAACTTGCGTGTGCACATTTTACAGCTCATTCAACTTTAGATCTTAAAGTCAAATAATCGATGCTATTTTTCAGTATTATTACGCATTATAAAATTAACATTTTCGAGAATTTCAACTTGTATATGCATTAAGGAACTTATATGTATACGTATATGAATTTAAAAAATGGATATATGGGATTTAGAAATTTATGAATTCAGGAGTTGAAATATAAATAAGTTCAAGAAACTGAGATATAAGCGAGTGAAATAATATATATTTACACGAGTTTGTTAAATTTTAGATTAAAGATAAAAGTTAACTTAAATAAATACATAGTTAAAAGTTGTAATTGTAAGAGTGAGACAAAAGCTTAGTTTAAGAAACATTTTCATGAAAACAAGAAAAAGTGTTCAAAAACTTTTTTCAGAGAGTATTAAATAGGATTTAACTTGAATTGAAAGCTTTTTCTTGTATAACGTTCGTTGAAGACAAAAGGATAAAAAATATACACTCAAAAAATCAATCATTCTGCAAAAATGCATAGTCATCAAAAGTTGATAACATTCCATGTTTACTTTCTTTTATATTATATCTATTTTATTCAAGTAAAGCTGACTTTTACTGCAAAAGTTTCATGGAAAAGTATCAACAACACTTCCATTTATTTTATCTTACAAGCATTTCGAATTTAATGGCTTAACTCGAAGTTTTTTCAACTGGTACGTCAAATAAAAGCTGAAACTATTTTAAGTAAAATGAAAATAAAATTTGAGACATAAAAGGAATAAGTGTTCAAATGAAAATATATAAAAAATACACAAAAATAAAACCAGTGAGTAATGTACAAATCTACAAAAATAATATAACCCCTTATTACAGGGTTATTACCCAATTTGAATATAATAACCTTTTTGACACTTGTCTGTATCAATTAGCACTTTAACAAAATGTATCCATGAATTTGAATTTTTTTAAAAATATAAATCATCTCTCACTTTTTTTGTTAATTTGACTATGTTCCTGAAATTTTTTTTGCATTCTGCAAATTGCATTAGATTTCCCAGAAAAAATAGACCCAATTTGAATATAATAACGTTTCTGACACTCGCCTAGATCAATTAGCACCTTAACAAAATGTATGCATACATTTGAATTTAAAAAAAAAATAATGTTCACTTTGTTTCTAAATTTGACAGCGTTCCTGAAATTTTTTTTGCATGCTGCTTTTTGTCTTTGATTCAGCATAAAAAATACGAAGTTTTATGTATGTATGAAACACTACACTTGCCTTGATCAATTAGCAATTTGACAAAGAGTATCAATTTGAAATTTATGTAAATGACTTAATGTTGCTATGAAACACGTGTCTTGAATAATATGAAAAATAAAACAAGTCATAAAAGGAATTATAAAACAGTTGCAACAGTTTGAGGATCATTAGAATTGAGTTTTTTTTTATTTCAGAAATAATATACGGGCCAAATTGAGTTATTATATCAACAAAGGTATATTAATTTCTTCATTATAAAATTTTTGAAAAAATTTATTTGATAAACTGCATCACATTTGAAGATTTCTTAAAGAGAAGTTGAATAATGTTTCAACTAAACAGTATCTCAGAATTGGATAAGTAGAGTTTGCTCTCTGGGATTCAAACTCTAATCATAGCTTTGCTATCACATTCGTACATCTGAAGAAAAATTGGCTCGACCATTTTCATTCATAATATCCATTCTTTCCTTAAATTATGGTCTCATCCGTTCTACTTTTATGTAGAAGATACTTGATACAGATGTTCAATAAATTGTCATATCTTACGAAAAAATTCAAACAAGGTGGGATTTTTCACCCATTTATTTGCTTTTCTGTTGCGAAAATATGAAGTTACGATTCATCCTTAGCCAAAATAATTCAAGTTCAATATTAAGATAAATACGACTTTGTCACAATAAGTGTTACAACATAGTTGTATAGTCATATAAATGTATATAGTTCATATAAAAGTCGAGTAAAAAGGTAATTTTAATATTTCCGAAATATTAAATTTAATATTAAATAGTATATTTCTCTCAATATGTACAATCATGGAGAATAAGGGAGAATTACTTTCCAGGTATTTTTTTAGTGTAATTACTCTACCAAATTTCATTAAAATCGGTCAAAGCATTCTCGAGATAGAGTCCACAAAAACGATCTCTAACGTTTATGAAAACGTTTTTTTTGTCCCAAAAACATTTGGGATCGTTTTTGTGGACTCTATCTCGAGAATGCTTTGACCGATTTTAATGAAATTTGGTAGAGTTTGGGTAAAAAAAAAACGTTCCCAAAAACGTTAGGGATCGTTTTTGTGGATCGTTGTATATCTCGACTCTATATCCCAACATTTGCCTAAAACTGCGTACATACTTTTTAGATGAAAATGAATTGATTTAGAATAATCTTGGAAAATCGAAAATCTTCATGATTTTCTCTATGAGGAAGCAAACATATATACTACTTTATTTTTGGTTATATGTAATTTACACTACCGACGATACTTCACTGAAAAAAAAATTTATTTGATTCAAATAACAATTTACTTGTCTATTATCAATATTTGAACCAAGTAATTATTATTTGAATCAAATAAATGGCATTTGAATCAATTATTTCTGTATTTGAATCAAATAAATGGCATTTGAATCAATTATTTCTGTATTTGAATCAAATATTTTTTATTGGGCTCAAATGATAATTACCTGGTTCAAATAAATATTTATTTGATAATAGACAAGAAAATGGTTATTTGAATTAAATAAATTTTTTTTCAGTGTTGTGCGACCGCTACTTTTTTAAGGATTTAAAAAACCATATATTTTCTTAAACATATTACTTAAAATTTTTTCTTTTAAGGCTCTAGTAGCTTCTATAAATGCTCAAAAAATGAGGCCTAAACAAGAGGATTTATTTCATTTTTGAATGAGATATCACAAAAAACGTTGAATTTGAACTGTTTTATTAAAAGCTAAATTACTCCTGTAATAATAAACATTTTTCAATGATGCTGAGCTTACTTTAAAGGTAATTTTACGAGCAATAAGAATAAAATCATTTCATTAATGTGAATTTCTTTTTTTCGAATAGGTGACGCTTGAAAGTTGAAGTAGAAAAGTGCGGAAAATTTCAATATTTTTCATTACCAGAAAAATAGATTTAAAAATGAACAACGCTGAAATTTTATTATATTTTTACAAAATTAAAATAAAAAATGCATTTATATATTTTTACGAACAATTTTAAGTGTTAAAATATTTATACGAATTTTTAGCACTTTTTTACTTCAATTTTCAAGCGTCACCTATTCAAGAAAAAGAAATTCACATTAATGAAATGATTTTATTCCTATTGCTCGTAAAATTACCTTTAAAGCTCAGGATCTTAAAAAAATGTTTATTATTTCAGGAGTAATTTAACTTTTAATAGAACAATGCAAATTCAACGTTTCTTGTATGATATCTCATTCAAAAATGAAGAAAATCCTTTTGTTTAATTTTTGCGCATTTAAAGTAGCTAATTAGAGCCTTAAAAAGAAAAATCTTAAGTAACGTATTTTAGAAAATATATGATTTTTTAAATCTTTAAAAAGCAATGGTCGCCCAATTACCGGCGGTAGTGTATTTTGCTATAATTGTTACTTATAAATAAAATAAAATATAAAATATTTATAATTACAAAATTGTCAAAATTAAAAACCTACAGATCTTTTTAACTTGGAAATGTTCATTTCCAATTTTTCGACCATTTATCGCGTGTTAAATTATTTTTATAAATCGAGTTCCTGTAACGATATTTTATAAGGAATTACAAAAGCTCCAGGAAGTTGATAACAAAGCTTCACCAAGAAGTGATTGGGCTTGAAATTTTTCCGGCAGCAGCTCTCCCTTTGAGAAAATAGGGATTACCAAGATCCAAAGTGGTTTCGGTTGAGGGGTGATTCGTATTCTGAGGTCATATCGGGTTCATTCAGTGGCGCGCTTGCCGAGAATCTAGTCAGCGAGTCGTTGCCAGAGCAGACCAGTCTGCCGATTGCCGCGACTTGAACCGTCACGTTGCCATCCGTCAACAATTTCTTGTCCTCTATCCTCTCCTGTCAATCCTCTCCAATCCTTTCCTTCCCTCAAAAAGTCAGTCCCAAACCCAGCAGTGAAATAAAGAATTCTCCAGGTTTGTCTCTTTTTAACATCTAGTGTTTATTTGGACCAAAATCTACTTTATGTTACAATCATTGCTTCTTTGTACACCTTAATGCTCAGTTACCAAACAAATGGTGTTAATTGGCGAAAACATCCATCAAGATTTTTAAACGGTTTTAATAATCAATTGGAATTTGTTTTTGGTTTTATTTGCGCAAGTTTATGTTGATTGTTTGGATTGGATAATTCGCTGTACTCGATAAGTGTTTAGATTTATGATGGTTTTTAGATTCAATTATGGTTTTGGTTAAATGATGGTTTAGATTCAATGATGGTTTTGATCAAATGATGGTTTAGATTCAATGATGGTTTTGATCAAATGATGGTTTAGATTCAATGGTGGTTTAGATCCAATGATGGTTTAGATCCCATAGATTCAAAATTATCGAACAGGTCGAGATTGTCAGATGATTTTTAGAGATGATGCGTTTATTAGAAAATGTTCGTCATGAATCTTTAGGATTGACTACTTGATATAAACCAACAATCAAAGATATTGGATGACTATTTGGAATAGTTAGCTATTGTTTGCTATTTGGTAGTTAGCAATGACTGGTTAACTATTTGGTAGTTAATAATGATGGCTAACCATTTGGTAGTTAATAATGATGGCTAACCATTTGGTAGTTAATAATGATGGCTAACTATTTGGTAGTTAATAATGATGGCTAACTATTTGGTAGTTAATAATAATGGCTAACTATTTGGTAGTTAAGAATGATAGCTAACTATTTAGTAGTTAGCAATGATTGGCTATTTATTTGAAAAACAATGTCGCACAATGATCTTTAGTTGTTCGATTTATCTTTAGCATTTTATTGAAACTCGGTTAGGCTTATCTTCTGCTCTATCAGATGAAGTGTTTTTCTGGAAATTTCCGCATCCTCAAATGACATGGAATTATTGATTGTTTGCTCTTTTCAAGCACCTGTTTCTAATCATTTGCACTATTAATCACAACTCGCGACTGCTTGAACTGACAATTGCCTCAATCATCGCAATTATTATTCGCCTTACCAAACGCCTCGGGCATTTGAATTACTAATCATGTAAGTAATTAATCATCTGAGTATTAAAATCATCTACATTAGCATTCACCTAGGTGTCTTTTCAGCTACATTGCTAATCGTCTAGAGGTTAATCACCAAAATTTCAATAGCCTAATTGATAGTAACCTAATTGGTAGTAACCTAATCGACAGTAAACTAATTGGTAGTAACCTAATTGACAGTAAACTAATTGGTAGTAACCTAATTGACAGTAAACTAATCGTTAGTAACCTAATTGACAGTAAACTAATCGTTAGTAACCTAATTGACAGTAAACTAATCGTTAGTAGCCTAATTGACAGTAAACTAATCGTTAGTAACCTAATTGACAATAGCCGAAACTCTTATTCGACTTTCAATTTTTGCAACTACCAATATACCAATTATATACTACTTGTACAAATAGTTCTCAAAACTATCTGAAATTCTGAAAATCTGCATTCATTGAATTTGCGAATTTGTCGGCTAATCAGGAAACGGATTAAAGACCCTTCTTGAAATCGTTTTAGTTACATTAAATTCACGAGTGTTTTCGCGCATCCTCGTCAAAGAGAATCACGACGAGGGACCACTCAGATGCGCACGTGAAACATGAGAGGAAACATTGCTCCTAATCCGCAACATCGATTCCCGGCTACGACCTGACACTTTTAAAGGTAGGTTTACCTACATTCAACTTTCTACCTTCAACATTCGCGTTGCCCTAAAACACAATTTTAAAGCGAAAGCCCTCAAGGGGATGTTTTATCAGTTTGACATTTTGCTCTTTAATGTTTTTGTCTCGAATAATATAAAATCCTATTTGTATAGATTTTTCAAAAGTTCACAGAAACTGGGTTTGTATCGTTATTGTATGGTCCATAAATTCGTTTTTTATTAGTGTGGTTTGTTTATCCTTATTAGTTGTATATGGCTTATTTGTTTTTAGTCACATCGAGGTTCTTTTGGATACTAAAGTTTTCATAATTATTGAAATTGTGAATTCATTAAAAGAATTGAGTTTCCATCATAATAATAAGTAGTTTTTGTTATTACAAAATTTTGTAGTTTTGCCAATATAAGCATAAGATTTTGTTTTTTACTCCGAGCATAAGGATTTGTTATTTACTATGAGCATAAGATTTTATTTTTTACTATGAGTATAAAATTTTGTTTTTTACTATGAGCATAAGAATTTGTTTTTTATTATGAGCACAAAATTTTATTTTTTACTATGAGCATAAGAATTTGTTTTTTATTATGATGCACAAGATTTTGTTATTCACTATGAGCATATCCTGATTTTCTAAAAATTAACCATTGAAAATGGATATCAGTATCATAAAAATGAATTATACATGGTCCTTTAAAAACTATTATTTAGTGCCTTCCGGAATTATTTTTAGCATCAACTAAATTGAATGCTTCTCTGTTGTGTCCCATCCATTAAATTCACTAAATTGGTTACTTTCAATCTCATCTTGTATCTTAATTGACCCTGTCAACAAGATCTTTATTTCAGAGCGGATTGGACCGTTTATTTATTCAATTCATGTTAACCAATTCTAAAAATAGAATATTCAAATTCGAACATTTTAATTTTAAGTATTTTATAAAATTAGAAGTAACTAGAAATCGAAGATTTTGTTATTTTAAACTCTATGGAGGAACTTTCATTTTATTTTCAGTGGTGTTTAAAATGCTGAAAATTATTTTGCAAATATTGAATTATTGTTTTGACATTCTATTATTTTATAATAATAATTGTAAATTATATAAACTATAACTATTAGACTGAGTATAATTTTGTATAAACTACTTATATATATTATATAATTATTATAATCATTATAGTATAATAATTTGATATTTTATCATTAGTGAAATGATACTTTATTGCTATTAGTAGCAAGTATAATTTTTGTATAATATTTACAAGTATAATACAAATATAATACAAGTATAATATTTACAAGTATAATTTGATACTGTATTATAAGCAATTTGATAATATATTATTATCAAATCTATCATCTATTATGAGCAATATTTTACACTATAGTACTTTTATTTATTTATTATCCTCATGTATTTCCTCTAGGAATTTTTACATACTTTAGTCCCCACCAAATTCAAAACTATAGTCGACTTTTACTAGAAATATTCGTACTCTTTTCAAGTCTCTAATAATACATAAATATAGTCCTTGAGGTAAAATCTACTGCTTAGAATATTTTATACACCCAAAAAAAAATCCCAATCTATAAGGGATGCGAACGTTGTACAATGACTTTTGCACCAGAGAAGTCAAATCTTCAACCAACTGAGCTAATTCATCGGTTTATTCTATTATACATATTACTCTCTAAATCCAAATCAGCGGAATTCCGCTGATTCTCGGCGATAAGTGAGCCACTTATTCAAATCAACGTATATGCGCTGATGTTTCAGTGAAACATAACCTAAAAATCCGCTGATTTTCAGCGTATATGCGCTGATTTGAAAAAGTGGCTCACTTATCGCTGATTCATATTTAGAGAGTAGTAATTCAATAATAGAAAAAAAACTTTGTTTCAAGTGATTCGTATAAAAATACAGAATTAATTAATTTGCATGTAAAAGGATTTATTTTTAGATACACAAAATAAAGTTCTCTTATATAACATATTTGTTGCGTCTATTGACAATAGAATAAAACTTACTAATGAGTTCTTTTTATCGTACATTGCCCTTATACGTCATTTGTATACTTTTATTGAACTTTATTTTTTGAATACCTTTTTTAAATTCAATTTATTTCATTTGCGTAGTTCAATTTTAAAAAACAACTTACATTATTTTTATATAGTTTTTTTAATATTAAACGAAGTTTGTTAGAACCTGAAAAGGTATACATAAACTATTGCTATACTACTACTATTTTGATTGTTTTTACTATTTTATCATTCTTATTAAACATTATATTCGTTATTAAAAATACATTATTTTTTATATTATTATATATTATATGACATATCATATTATTGAATATAATTAAGTAATCCAATATTACGTTATACTTTTGAATTAATTTTTGAATTAATAAATTGATCCAAGTATAGGAAAATTAAAATTATACAAATTGAAAAATAGGACCAACATCTTCTGTTGCTACTATAAACAGTTTTGTTAACACAAGTTCTAGAAATGAGTAGATTTTTACAGAGATAAAAAAATCAGCATAATAAATAGTTTAGCATAAATAAATGCTTTTATTGAAATACATTAAAATAGATGAGGAAAACGATTCTGTTTGGATTTTAAATTTAATGCGTAGACGTAATTGATTGTGATGTGATCATGAGAGGATGATACTGTTCTTCGTGACCAATATCAATGTTAGTTTATTATCGCATGGTAGCGCCATTTGTTAATGGCTTACATAACAAGAATTGATATGTTACATTGACGCTTTTGAGCGTACTGAACCGTGCCATGGTCTTCGTGTTGCATGCGTTTGCTCAGCTTGGTGTAACCACGAAAACACGAAATCGTCCCTAAATCCTTCGGGAACCATCGCAACCCTTACCTCCACCACCCTATTTAGAATCGATGTCAACAGTCCGCATTTAGCACAGAATCCGCTCCAATATCTATACACTTGTGAAAACAAATAAGTCAATATTCAGCTACAATAGTAATAATTCCATTGTCAGAAGGTGTGAAATGTGTGAAAAAGGACTTGGAAATTAAAAAACTGTAACCAAAGATTCGTACGGAATTTTTGATCTAATTTCATTTGAAGTATAACGTTTTATTATAAAAACTACTTTTCAAATCGCGAAATTACTTCTTCGTGTGGTATTCAATTGATTGTTACTGAATATTGTTTGCTATTGATAAAAAAGGTAATTTTTTAATCGATTTTTATACGTTAACAAATTTTACCATATAAAAATACTTTTTTAAAATATCTTTTTATAGTCATTTTTTTTGTAGCAGACTTTCCGCAAATCGCAGGAATAATTATTTGCAGATATTCTAAAATATCTGCAAATATAACTTTTATTTTTTAGAATTCTTATTCAAATGTGAAATGAAAATCTATGCCAACCAATTCTTTTTAAATTTCTCTAAGTATACATATATAGGGCATTCCACGCCAAATCGGACGGTTTGAAATTTTTTTTTAATTTCCGTCATTTTTTGATATTTTTTAGTAACGATCGGTAAACTTCTACATTTTGAGACTTTTTTGACAAGTTCCTGAATTTTAAGAAAAACCGCTCTTTTTATAGTTGCTTGCTTATAACTTCTTAAAAAAGGCTTCAAATCGAAAAACTTACTGAAATGGGAATTTTCGTTTTTCTATTTACTTTTCAGAAAAAAATACAACAAAATTATGTAAAGTATTTTAATACATGATTTTTGATTTTTAAACTTTAAACTGAATTTTTTAAAGTGAGTGCATATTTTGATTTTCTTCAAAATTTTTTACAGTAAACTACTACTCAAACCACAACGTTTTAGGCTAGCCTGGTCATAGGTTCTCGATAGTTACTATTTTTTTTGAATTTTAAAAATTTTTTTCGATTATTTTCGATTTTTAAAATTTAAAAAAAAATTTCAAACCGTCCGATTTGGTATGGAAAGCCCAATATATGAATTAAAAGTAACTTGTTCAATGTTCATTAATTAAAATTAAAGATTTCTACTCATTTTTAATCAAATTTTACTAAAACTTAAATAAAAAATTAGAGCGTCTACACACAGAAAAATTACAAATGAAATTTACCTAATTTAGTTAAGTAAAATCTACTTAACATTACTTAAGTAATATTTACCTAACGTTTTTATATTTTGAAAAAAGTACTCTCTAAATTCGAATTAGTCATTTTCTACTAATGAATAGGGGAAAAGTCCTTCACCTATTGAATTAGTAAAATTTTTCTAATTCTTAGTAGAAGGCTACTAATTTTTTAGTAGAATATCACTATTTTTTAGTAGAAAATTACTAATTGAAATAGTAAAATTAGATTATTTAAATTAGTAGAAAACTACTAATTCAATATTCCCAATATTACGGTAACATTCCCAACATTGCTGCGACATTTGTAATATCGACCCAAGGTTGGCAATATTGCTGGAATATCTGGTGCTGTTCGGGTAGTAATTTTCTACTAAAAAAATAGTGATATTCTACTAAAAAAATTAGTAGTTTTCTACTAACAATAAGTAAACTTTTACTAATTCAATAGGTGGACGACTTTTTCCCTATTCATTAGTAGAAAATGACCATAATTCAAATTTAGAGAGAATAAACAGGATATATTTTATGAAATACAGAAACAATTGTCATTTCATTGTTATATATTGTTTTTATTGTTATTGATTGATAAAATTCTGATTAGATTGAGGAAATTGTTCGTGATATGAAACTATTTCCTTCATAACGACGTTTATCATAACCTTTATAGAGACGCTTTTTGTTTTTTGACATCTTCGATTTATCGAAAATTTGTTTCAGAATTTTCTAACAAATTTTTTAACAATTTAATAATTATAATTTAATATTTCAATAGTTTTTGTATCATCCTTGTATATAAGAAAAAATGAATGTTTTCAAGTAAATGCATACTTTTACTTCAAAATATTTTAGGCTTATTAATGTGTGAAAACTAACTTTTGTATTAACATGATGAAATTATTACATCGATGTAAAAAAACAAATACGAAAGTTCCACTCTAACCCTGATACAATTTTTAACGACAATCCATTTACATAAAGTTAAACTTTTGTTTAGAATTGTAAGACAACTTTTTCAGTAAAGGTAGAAGATATAGTCAATAAAGTATTTCTGTATCTATAGGCAGCTTAACGTCAAAAGTTTTCTCAAATCATTAATATTATTGCCACTTTAGTTCAACCACTTCCTTGACTATTCAAAGAGTTTGTTCAAATTAGATCAAAATACTTTAACCTTCTTCCAAACTTGGAAAAGAAGTGAAGAAACTAGTTAAATGAATGCATTCTAGCATCACGAAGGCAAATTAAATTCATTAATCAAATGCACTCTTTATGACATTCGTTTAATTCTTAATAATAGTTTTAATGGACATTTGCTTTTATTGCATACACTGAACATGTAGGTAATAATTAAATGAATGTAGCATTACGAGCTTATTATTCGACAGAAATTAAATTATGCCATTTTGTTCTAATTCTAATCAGTAATTTTGACTAAAGCTATAGATTATAATCAATGAAGTAAATATAATACAAAATTGCTAAAGGCTTGTAAATTTAATTAAAAATCCGTTCCATCGAATCAATAACGTGGCCAAAATTTCAATTTCCACAGCTCCATTGATCTCTTTTAACCGTGACAGATGCTCATTTTTTTCTTTAAATTTTGGCAGAGTGCTCTAACAATGATAAAAGAAATTATTCCTTATTTTTTCTTGGTATCATTGACCTCCCTGAGGTATTCTGCAATGCGCCATAATATAGATATAGACCCATTCATTTTACTCCCTGAAAAGTAAAGATCATATCCTTATCATAAGACAGCTAATTAAATTTTCACTCCAGGTTATATACTACGAGAATAAAACTTTTTAGCAGACAATAAAAGTATTTTTCCTCCTTCAAGTGTTACAGGCATGACTTATTTTTTTTAAACTTAATTTTGATGGAAATATTGTATAACTGCTTTGTATAATTTAGCGTTAAATTACGCAGATTTTGAAAAAGATAATAGGAATGTCCTTAAACTGGGCCAGCAATCTTTCGTTAAACATTTTATGTATACAATTTTTTTAAAGTAAATTATTTTAAATAAATTTTCCGATATATTGGTCTTTTTAAATTCGTTTTAGGTTACATTATTTATTTATTCATATTATACTTACTTGACATTTCTTTTATTCGATTTATCCTTTGAAACATTATACATACATTTTTTATTACATTACATTTTTTTTATTTTTTTTCTTTGAATAGATTTTAATATTCGTCTGTTTTAATCTTTAAAAATCTTGACACTTAAATATTTCATTTCTTGAACATTTTACTATTCAAACGGATTGATTTCAAAGATTTCAACATTGCATTTTAATTTTTAATCGTTTCAACAATTAAGCACTAATTTTTAAATAATTCAAGATTGAATGCATTAATTTTAAAACAGTCCAATATCAGACTGAATATTTAAACATATTTAATTTTTATATTTTAATTTTTAAGGATTTCAATAGCTGAACATTTTAATTGTCCTTCATTTCAATATTCAAATCTTTTTAACAATGAATTCGACTTCTAATAATTCAAAATAGATAAATGTTTACATTTTAAGAACAATTTACATATTAAAAACAATTTACATATTAAAAACAATTTACATATTAAAAACAATTTGGATATTAAAAACAATTTACATATTAAAAACAATTTGTATATTAAAAACAATTTACATATTAAAAACAATTTACGTATTAAAAACAATTTACATATTAGAAACAATTTACATATTAAAATCAATTTACATATTAAAAAACCATAATTACCCCTATATTGACTGTATTTAATTTTCTATAGCCACTTTTAATTTCTTTTAAACAATTCCTCAATTGTTAAAAGAACAGAATTTTCCCGCTTACTGAATGTGAAACCAAGGGTTTGATACTATTCGCAAATTTGTTTTAAAATTTGAATTTACGTTGATTCCTTCCTACAATCGTGGAAGAAAATTATACCTCTTAAAATAAATGGGTTTAACCCTCTTTTAATTCCAGGAATCTATGAGTCACGAAATTCCATATGTAAAATAGGTCATTAATATCAGAAAACGAGAATTGAGAAATCTCAGTAACTGCTGAAAAGTTATGCATCGTGAAGTTTTGTTCAGGGTTAAGGTGAGGTTGAAGTTGTAGATGTTCGATTCTAAATATAAGGGAGGCTCCGGGGTCAAATCAATAGGGTTTCATATACTCAACTCTGACATCTTTTCTATTATTCTATCGTGCTGAAAATAATTTATTATTGATGATCGATAATCTCATCTCTACTCTAATTACATCCTTCATCGTTTGTCAAACAAAGTCCAAAGAATTTAATGTTTATCTCAAAAACGTCGCTATTTTCTTATCAGCTAATTTATTTACACTTTATTACAATTATCATTCATTTTTTACATTCACTACAAAAACATTCACTACAAAAACATAAGACACATGGTGTCTTATTTTGAGCAAAAACGTCTTAAATTAAGACATACTTGGTGACTAGGACACAAAAAATTTCTTAATTTAAGATACTTTTGACCAAATAAGACACTTCTGTCTCACTTTTAAGACACTATTTTTTGTACTGTTCTCATCAATAATGAGAGTGTATTAAAAATGTGCGATTTTTGTAATTATCATTATATCATTCTTTATCTTTTATTTGAAAGTTAGTTCAACTTATTATTTGTTTCCCTTTTGCTCTTTTACTTTATTCAAATTTTTATTTTAACTATTTTCCTCTCATTTTTTTGTTCGCTTTCTCTTTAAAATCTTTTCTTCTGTTTCAGTCTTTTTATAAAATAAATAAATAAAATTTTATATTATGAGTTTTTCAGAAATCGACTAATTTTTCTTTCATCTGGTAGAACCCAGAATCTTGACAAGTTATTTGATTTGAGACGTTCTCAATTCAATCTTTATGATTTTTGATTGAATTGTCAGATCCGAAGATAGTAATATAAGAGAATTGAATCAAGATTTTTAAATTGGAAGAATGTCGTCACAAGAAAACGTCAATTTAAAAACTATGTATTATTAAAAAGACAAAATAATGTATCATGTTACAGTAGCAATTTAATTCATCTCGAAACAAAAGTTATATACGTACTCGAATTTGTTCTTTTTCAAATGATTTAAAGGCCTGTTGTTATATTTGTCCTTGCTGAGAAATGCTCCTTAAATTTCTTTTAGGACGTACAATTTACGTTTATCGTTTCCATAAATAATTTCTTTATAATGGAATGATATTGCAATAATTCTAAAAATTACTCGATTAGTAACGAAAACCGTATTTTATACTTTTGTAGAACTTTTTAGATAGTTTGAATTGCATGATTGTTAAAATGAGTATTGGGTGGTTTTTTTACATTCTCATCAATAATGAGAGTGTTTTTTAAATAATGTAATATTACTTTTATTGATCAAAGTTTTAGAACTGTTTTTACGAATTTTATTACCTAAACATTTTTTAACATTTTTAATTCTTTCTTTCTTTGGAAATGACATAGACGGTGTTTTAATAGCTTTTTTTTAAAGAAAAAAAACTTATCCTCCAAGTCTCTTATCAATGTGCAAATAGTTTTTATGTTAAATTTTCCGATTAATATGTATATTGTATGTTCTACTTTTAGTTTACATATCCTTGTTTCTTTTATATCTGCATTAAACTTATTGCTCTATTTGCTTTCATATTCACGTTCGTCATGCAATCTTGAATGTTTTGTAAATTATAAAATAGAAAATACTATTTTCATACTATCAGGATTCTTGTAAAAAATATCCTTTATAAAATTGTTTTGTTATACGGATAAAATCTTCATTGGAAAATTACTCCATTACTTGAATACACCTTGAATGTTTTTTGCACTTGGGTGTCACTAAAAAAATATTTAAAAAAAGGAAACGCCACATAGAAAACACAAGGCGCAAGTCAAATTTACCTATAACACATAATTACTTGTAAAATGAAATTTGAGTTTGAGTTGTAAACTAAAATAAAATAATAACATATATATTTACTAGTGTTTTTCCGAGCAATAATTAATTATTGTATTTTCTTGTCATTAATAATGGTTTCAAGAGCACCTAAACTTACTTTGCTAACTTTTTCTCGACTTTCTAAACTTGCAGATTTGCTGGAAGCTCGGCTGAAAGTTGATGAAACGTGAGAAAAAATTGATAAAGTTGCTACACTGAAAGAAAATATTTAAGAAATTTCAATAAACACATTGTACATTTTAATATAATAATAACGATTTAGGGAAAACGGTAAAAAATGAGAAAAATTAGTATAAAAATATCAAACGTTAGAAAATAAATTTCAAACTTTAGTAATTACTTTTCTAACGTTTAATATTTTTATACTAATTTGTCTCATTTTTTACCGTTTTCCCTAAACCGTTACTATTATACTAAAATGTACAATGTGTTTATTGAAATTTCTTAAATATTTTCTTTCAGTGTATATAGATTTGCGCTCTTTGAGATATTTTATTGATTTTATTAGCCTTATTAATGTATTTTACTTAACTTTACTTAAGAATGAAAAAAAATAAACTTAAAACTCCTCAAAAATGAGTCGATTCAACTAGTCAGGTAATTCATAAAGAACAAACTTACAAGTTTAACGTTTCGATGGACATGTGTGGCATCCTCATCAGAAAGTAAAAGATGTCAAAACACTAAAAAATACACTTAAAGGTCAATTCTGATAAAAAATAATAAATAAAGAACAAAGTAATAACTATAAATAAACAAATTTTAAACTTAAAGAAGACATACGCACGTCAAATAATAAAATATAAATAAATAAATGACCGGATCCATTTCAAATTATGCAGGCAGTCCGATGGTATATTGAGAATTACTTTCACAATAAAGTATGTTGTTCTACTTGAAAAATAAAGAGACACGTATTTTTTTTAAATTTTTGTAATATTTTTTTTTAATTTACTACGAATATTTTAAGATTTTGAGAAAAAAAATCATTTTTTTGCAATTTTTTAATAAAAAATCTCGTAACTTACGCAATTTTTGAGATTTTGAGTTGGTTCTAGGCTTATTTTTTTTCTTTTTTAAAATATACAATAAAAAAATTAAAATATTTATAAACAAAGATAATAATTGGATTTTTCGAAAAAACAAAAACAATTTTTTTCCCAAAAAGGCCACCTTTTTTTCTCTGCAAATTTTCAAGTTTTATAGGTAATACAATACACTACTTACCATAAAAATTTCATGTTGTATTTTTTTGTTTTTTAGGAGAAAAAAAAATTTTCTAATTTTTTTTAAATTTTGCAATATTTAATGTTTTTGCTTGTTCCTTAAGTCAGTTTTTTTAAAAATTTTAATACACTTTTTTTTAAATGTTGTGAAAAGTCAAGAATATACTTTGTTTAAGAAAAAATATTATTTGCTGTATTTTTGTTATTAATTATTTGTTGTATCTGTAATCTATATAAATAAAATCAGAGTTTTGTGTGTACATTGCACCAAACTTTAAATTTTTGTTATAATTATTCGTTTTGGGCCACAAG
>WNHD01007373.1:0-12691 GCA_011057455.1 Ganaspis sp. Gsp50 | reverse complement strand
CAGCCATATTGGGTCCGCCATTTTGTGTTTTATGACTTATGGCACCAAGTTTAAATGCCAATCTGCATTATTTATAAGCACCTCTTGATGTGCAAAGTTTCAACCACATCGGAGTGATACACCTGGGAATGTTCCCTTGTGAGTCTGACTGAATTCAGTCAGAATTCGGTCAACTCAAAACAGCCAGGGTGGAAACAGCTAAAGCGTTTAATCGTCGTTTACTAACAAGATCAATTATAAACTTTGTTCCCATTGATATTAATGAGTTCTTGGATGATGCTTTTAAGCTTTTTAAAGAAAACATTGAAAGTTTCCTAAACAGATATGGTTCGTTGAAAGTTTACACAGTTTTGGGTGCGAAATTTAAAAAGATATCAAATTATGGTACAGTGGAATTTAAATTTAAAACATTTATTGCTGAAATGAATGAAATTTCGCAAACAACCGAGTTAGAAGAATGGTACAATGTTAATGTAAAACCACCAATCTCGGAAAATATTGAAGAGTTTCAACAGAGAGATTCTAATTGGACTCTACATTCAATTCACAGATTGGATGTTAATATTAATAAGTACAATCCCATGCGCGCCAGTTCTTTTATTGAATTACCACCCTTTACAAAACAAAAGCATGCATGCATTAATGTAAAAAATGTAGATAATCAGTGTTTCAAATGGGCAATTTTGTCTGCTCTCTATCCAGCTACACAGCATTCAGACCGAGTTTGTAAATATAATCAGTATGAAGATACGCTTAACTTCTCTGGAATCGAATTACCTGTTGAAATTAATGATATTTATAAATTTGAAAATCTCAATAACATCTCAATCAATGTTTATGGTCTTGTCAAAAACAGTAAAAAGTTTATAGTTACATCTATTCATCTCACATCAGATAAGAAAGTTCAACACGTGAATCTTCTACGTGTTGAAGATCATTATGTTGATGAAAGTCTTATTGGTGAAGAGCAAGATGACGATCCATCTATCTTCTCTTTTAACTACCACTATCTTTGTATTAAAGATTTATCTAAGCTTGTAGGTTCACAATTATCGAAACAAAAAAATAAAAAATTTATTTGTGATCGTTGTATGCATTATTTTTTATGTGAACCAAAACTCAATGAGCACGAAGAGAACTGTAAAAAATTCAATAACATCAAGATTACTCTACCAAAACCTGGCAAAAATATTATTCAATTTAAAAACTTTAATAATAAAGAGAAAGTCCCGATTGTAATATATGCAGATTGTGAGAGTTTTCTAATTCCAGAAGAAAATGCTGAAGACATAACCAACACCAAAGTTTTTCAATATCTTAAACTTTTTAGTATTGGTTATTACTTAAAGTGCTATAATGATTCTTTATCTGTTTATAAAGAATCACCTAGAGATATAGATGATCCTTCTAAATGGTTTGCAAGAGAATTACATAACATAGCTCAAAATGTTGAAACTTTAATTGCTAATCCTATTCCAATGAATATTCTAACAGAACAGCTTAGAAAAACCGAGGATTTAATGGATAAACCCATCTAAAGTCCAAACGTTGAAACAAACAAAACTTGCATTAAGTCTTTTCGAGTTACCTAACAATACTGACACACTTGCATGGTTTCATTGTAAAATTACAGAAACACACGATGATGAGCCTACGGTGAACATATTGTAAGGAATGATATTAGAAGTAATGATTGTTAATAAAAAAAATTGTTAATTTTATTTTGTTTATATTATTTGTTAACTTTATTTATCATAGAACCTTAATCTCAACATATTTAGATTAACATGAGTGTTTACATTAGTTTCAACATTAGTTAAACATCACTGTAACATTAGCTTAACAATAGTTTAACTTTCCTTTAACGTTACATTAACCTTAATTTAACATTAGTTTTAACGTTTGTTATAACATTAATTTAATATTAGTTTAACATTAGTTTTAACATTAGTTTAAAATTACATTATAATTATTTTAACTTTGCTTTAAACTGAGATTAACATCAGTTTATCTTTACTTAACGTTACTTTAACATTAGTTTAACTTTACTTTAACGTTACTTTAACCTTAGTTTAACATTAGTTTAACATCACTTTAACGTTACATCAACTTTATTGCATATCAGTTTTATTTATCCAACTATTGTGCTAGTTATCGTATCCAATCCACTTGACGTAAACATAATTTCCACGTGTTTTGAGTACTTTTCTATAAGATAAATATTAAGATATTCGACTTTTAACAATTCCTGCTTATAGAAACCGCCTTCGATGGATTGATCTTGATAATCCTTAAGCTTTTAAGTTATCGGCGTTGTTTGTTTAATTGATCCTCAGTGAAGATCTCCGTTGTCCAATGGGGTGTATATCCTTTCTCGAAAAGATTCTTGTATTTGCTGGCTCGAACTCGATCACCAACTTTAAATTTTGCTTGTTTTCGTGGAAGTTTCCTTTGATTTTTGAAACGTTTTAATAGCTTTCTGTCGTCTTCTATGGTGACATACTTCGGTTTCATACCTATAGTACGATGTATTTTGTTATCGTACTTTGATATGAGGGTAAATAAAAGATTTAACCATTTGTAATTGCCATGCCGGCTGAATTCAAGCCACATCATATTCTTGAGAGTGCGGTTAAATCTTTCAACAATTGATGCTTTTAAATGACTGTAAGTTGAATCGTGATTAATATTGTGTGTTTGCATTAAAGTTTCAAACTCAGAGCTGTAAAATTCTTTGCCCTTGTCTGTATGCAAGTTTTTTGGAACACGTCTTTGTACCAATATAGATTTCATAGCTGCAGAAATATCCTCTCCATTTTTACTTTTTGCAGGAACAGCCAAAACATATTTGGAAAATATGTCTATGACTGTCAGCATATACTTGAAACCCTTATTGGATTTAGCATAAGGTATCATCTCAACTGAATCCGGTTGCCAGGTTTAATTTATGCCACGCATTTGAACCTTTCGACGAGGATATTTTTTTCTAGCTGGTTTATGAAGTTCCTTAATTACTGTTAGCTTTCTGTCGTTCATTTTCCAGAGCTGTTAGTCGAGCATCAAATTGTACAATAATTTCATCATTTCTATGTGACAAGTCTTGACTTATTTGAGTTTCTAAATTCTTTAATTTCCTACTAATCGAGTCTTCATGGACTTTTAGCAGGATTTGATTGTTATCAATATCAGATCGTATATACTTGAAAAACAGATCTTATCTCATTCTGAATCATTTGACGTGCAAGTTTTTGACTGCATCATTCAATTCTTCAGCGTTTTCAACGTTACAAAGTCTTTTGCCTTCAATATTATAATTTCCGTCTGTAGTCCCATTAAAATCAGCACCAGAGGGTCCTCGAGGTCCACGAGTTGCGGCAGCAGATCATGGCAAGGGATGTCCGAACGCATCAATGCTCATCGTAATGCTTGCATGCTCTTAATATATGATTTTAGCTTCACGTAGTTCTTCAATAATTGACATGATTTAACTATTCTGACTTGGTTTTCCACCTTGCTGTGATGCAATAAGTAATCGTCGACGATCAACAAGTTCATTTGGATCATCCCAGTAGACATAATCTGAATTATATTGCTTTTTTGCAATCATAAATTCATGTAAATTTGTATGCTGCTTTCTCTTGGTAGAATATCCACCTCCTTTGGGTGTATTTTTAAAAAGCTTCGCAATAACATCGGTATAGTTTGAAGATTTGTCCGTGTGAATGGGTTAGCTTGAACTATACTTTTTTCGATTTGCATTTGTAGATTGAAGAATTTTCTTGTAATTTGCCAAATCATTTGAAGTGTTGTGAAAGCTTGATTAGGTTTTTGTTTAAATATCAATTCAAGCAAACCAACAGTTGGATCAAGTAGAGTGGTATCAAATTGTGAATCGTCACCATGAGCCGTCGAAAATGAAAAATCATGATCTTTTTTCACTTTTTCGATGTTGATGTTTTTTATAGGTACAACTTTTACATCAACTAGCTTTTGAAGCGGTGCAACTATTGTTTGAAAAGTTTTTTTTAGCGCTGTCTAATAGCTTCACTTGCTTTAGCTATCTGACGGAGTGTATCTTACTCTTTTCGAAACATGTTTTTACTTTAACATTATAAACTATACCACTTTACTATTCAGTAAAACACTTATTTATAGAGTTATAAAACCATCAAATCCTTTTCTACATCTCCCCTCATTTAAACTCCTATCTTTATCAATGGCAACAAACCCATATTTATCAGATTTCCAACAGTCTGAACATAAATCTCGAAATTGTGAATGAGTCATGTCTGTATTCATATGGTCCTCATAGACATGTTTGAAGTTTTTTTCATCTTGTCTAAAGAGTACCAGTAAATTAACATTATCACGAACTAGATGCTCAGGAATGCGTGCATACGTTTGACATAAATAAAAACTGTCAACATTGACATGTCTACCCATACAAAAGAAAGCTTTTCCATTGTCTTGTTTTTCACAAGCAATTTTATCAAATATAAATATTGAATTGGGTTTAGCGTCTTTAGGTGATACTACCTTCTCATGTCCACTATACGGAAAATACTCAATGCCATCTACACTTTTTAAAATATTTTCCTAAAATTTATATTTTGGTTGGTGTAGAGACTTAGAATACAGATAAATATTTCCAAAACTCAGACCATTTGGATGTACGATTAGTGAAAAAAAGCGTTGGTTTTACCACAATTAGAAGGACCACAAAAACAGAACGGATGCTGTATGAAAAGAGACTACCATGCCGTTTTTTCTTTTCTTCATTCGTTTCAAGATCAAGGTTTGTGATTGATAGTTTAAGTGGTTGTGCCGCGAACTGCATCTAGACTTTGACTGCCTGAAAAGCTATAAATACCAAGTTTATATAGCCTTTCAGTCATTTGAGTATGAACCTCTGTAATAAATACACATCAAAGTCACTATCGAGATAAAGACTTAGTAAATCGTATCATCAACAGTTTACCCTTTGAATTACAATTACCTGGTTATCAATTCTGTGGACTTGGTACAAAATTAGCAAAGAGGTTGGCTCGAGGTGACCAAGGTGTTAATCTATTGGACGCTGCTTGCAAACAGCACGATATTGCTTATTCTAAAAATCGTGAAAATACCGAAGCAAAAAACGCCTCTGATAAAATACTAGCTAAAAACATGTGGTAACGTGTCTTATGTAAAGATTCTTGTTTAGGTGAAAGAGCAGCTGCTCTAGCTATAAGTGGAACAATGAAGGATGAATCAACTTTAGGTATGGGTCTGAGAAGTAAGTCTTAAAAAAGGAAAACTATAAAAAAGCGAGTGCCGCTAAAAAAGTTGTTGATGCAGCTAAGACGAGTATGTTGCATAGCAATAATTCTGTAGAATCCATACGAGCTGCAGTAGTTGGTGCACGTAGAGCCATTAAAAGTTTTAGTGGTAAAGCAAAAATTGTACCACCTCGAATTCTTCCTGTACCTACTAAAGTTCGTGGAATATTACCACTGATTCTAATATTCGCTGGAGACGTACACAAAAAAACAAACGCACATCAAAGAAAAAACGTAAACCAAGGAAGAAAAAAAACTTGCATTGAAGCTAGCTCACCGTGCACCTAGGTGTGGGTAGCTTGATAAAATACAATCATAAAAGATATCAGAATTTTAATACATTTGTATCTGAGCATTTATGTCTGAAATTTTTATGTAATCAACTTAATATTAAGAGAAACTTTAGTGTATATAAGAACATGTAATTTACTGCGAGCTTTAGTTCATAAATAGACAGCATCATGAGCTATTAATTTACTTTAACTATAAGTGGAAAATCATCAGTACTCGAAGCTGAATGATTTCCACCAATCGAATTATCAGCAAATAAAACTGTTGTTCTTGGACTTGCTGAACTTTTAACTTTTAATTACATTCCAAACATTGACGTGGAGAAAAGTAAATTTTATATTGGTAATCAGGCTATAACTACACCACCAGGAAGTTATGAAATTGAAGATATTAAGAAATTTGTAAAACAATCTGTAAAGGGTACTACAATTATTTTATTAAACCTAATAACAATACGTTGCGTAGTGAAATAAAGTGTGGTTAGGCGGTAAATTTTCAACCTGAAGACTCTATTAGTCATTTGCTGGGATTGCATCCACGTATTAATGATTGAAGCAAACAAACTTCACACTTCTGATACGACTGTATCTATTCTAAAAATAAATGCTCTTAGAGTTGGATGTTATCTGGAGCTTACATAAATAATCAAAAGGTGCACACTATCTAAGAATTTTTTTTAAGTGTTCCACCAGGATATAAGATCCTTGGAAGTGCCAGCACACGTCATTTATCTCCCGATAGCCGTAAAGACAATACATAATATTTAACTGCGCATTGTTGATCAGGACGGTGATTTAGTCAATTTTCGAGGAGAGACTATTACAGTACGATTGCATGTAAAGTCAATGTAATGGATATTGTTTATAATCGAAAAGTTGATAAAAGCTATAAAAGCCAACCATCATATCAACGTCAATCCCGCATGGTGTTAACGCCTCAGAATATACGATATCTGAAACAACACGGCCTTAGAGTGATACCTCGAAAAGGAAGAAAAAGCGGAGATAGTAAATGTTTCATTATAGCTTCATCATAGCTCACTGTGAAATTCACTCCCACCAACCTTATGCTTCTTCATCTGTCAACAATAGTGATGAAATTCGAATTACAGTTGAACATCAAGATTTATGCATTTAACCAAGCAAAAGTTAATTGCACATATTTGCTAGATTACTTAAAATCGATGGAACTGTAACTAAAATGTTCACTTTATAAGTAACGCCGTATGTTTTCTATTTGATGAAATTCGCTACGAGACAAATGGTATCGAAATTGATAGATGCAAGTACGTTGGACACACGACTACCATGAAAAATTACGTTTGTCTAACCCCTTCACAGCTTAAAAATATACAACATGCCACCAGAGACAATAGCCTATTGTAGCATTATTCACGATCGCTTTGTACAATATAAACCAATCAGCGGCGTTGTCAAGAAGTTAATATGAAGGAGTGGGGATAATAGGGACTGGTAGGGATGCAATAAAGGATATAAATACAGCTGTTTTCAGATGGAGTTCATTGTAGACGTTCAGGGATTCAAAAGGCCCTACAACGAAATTGCCTTCAAAGAATTAGCCTTACTTCCTATCCAAGATGAATCTCAACCACTTGTTTTCCCCTTTAAACCGCCATATGTCTAGAGTAGATTACCTATGCGTTATAAGAGTCAAAATCGCTGGCTGACGCATAATTACCTTGGAATAAATTGATCTGATGTAAAAGCATCTTGAAAATCATTAATATCTCTATAGTAAATTTAATTTAATTAATTTATTATTAAAGCAGGTGTGAAACCACAAAAACATATTATCCCTTGACTATAATTATATTTTAAGAGTTTTCAAATCTTTATTTCAATTCTTAAACAATAAAATGTACAATTTGTCTGATTGTTCGTGTTCCTCGATGTCCAAATTGTATGTAGCGTAGGTAGAAATTATATCTGTAATGCAAAATTCAAATCACGAGTAAATTCTTACATATGTGTCCCCAGATTCAATTTTTTTTAATATCATCGTCTCCTCGCATAGATTTTTTCTGTATTCTTTTAATTATAATCGTTATTTTATTTATTTAAACCATGAAATAAATTAAGCCAGATGTGAATTTTGTAACATATCAATGTAGAAACTGTCAATGATGATTAAAAGCTTGATATGATATTTTCTGCTTAGTCAAGACAATTTGTGCTAAATTACAAATGAAACAAACATGCATTTATAAATTAATCGTTAAAATACACAACGATGTTTCTTTTTTTTGTCATTGTGTTCCTCAGCCATTATTTTTATCAACAGTGAAGTTAATTGAATTTTTTTAAAAAATACATATTTTCAAATTATATTCAAACAAATACCTATTTTAAAAAAATTAATTCATACTGTTTAAGGTATCATTATTATTTGAAATTTATAATTAACGACAGCGAAAACCAATATATACCATTTAAAAAAATATAATTAACTACAAAGGATTGTCAACTTCTATACTACTTATTCATATTTTGGACACCTATTAAAGGGATTCATAAATAGAAAAGTTGTTCAATATTTTCAAAGATATTGTTTTTATTCATATAATTAAGTATTGACCATTTTTTTAATTTCACACTGATACTTATTAACAATGATCGAGATTGGATTTTACACACTTAAGTAAACATTTGAGAAATTCAGAGTGAATTTAAACTTGATTAATAATCGAAATGGCTATAATACATTGTCTCGATGTGGAAAATATATCATGAAATAGGAAGAATAAAGAAAAATGGAGTTTTTTTAAGAATTCCTCTGTCGATGTTTTTCTCTTTTGGCTTAAATTAAATGAAAAATAATGTAGAACTAGCGTTTTTTCCTCGCTCGCTCGGATTTTCTACATTCTCATAAAAAATTAGAGTGTATCCAAAATGTGCGATTTTGGACTTTTGCTAATTTTATCATTTCTCGACGTTTTGAGACCCCCTGATATCGAAAGAATGGTTTTTACAAAAGTGTTTGTCTGTATGTCTGTATATGGGAACCACCCCTATCTGGTTTTGGTCCACGCCGGCTATTTCATTTCACCGGTACCACCTAATATCTAGGAGGCATTCCCCTATCCGCCACCCGGGGACGAGCCCGATAGGAGTCCAACAACTCCCACGGGATTATTATTATTATTATTATTATTTCTTTTTTGTTGCTTAGGGAATATTTGGAAAATCTGCATACAGATCCCCGGGGTCGAATTAGAAAGTATGTGGGGTTGGTAAACAAAAATGTATACAAAAATAAACCGGCGAACTACTACCGGCCCTATCCACTAAAAACCCAGTAACCCTTATTTTGGAGCTCTTATCCACCCTCGGAACCGTCAGAAGACTTTTGCCTTCGAGGGTGGCGCTCCAACTCTGACGCCGTAGCGACTTAGTCCGTTCCTGCGGTAATCCTGCGTGAATAGATAAAATATGCGGCAAAAGACGTTGCAACAAATTAAATAATAAATTAAGTCAAAATGTAAAAGTAAATAAAATCAAAATTTAAAATTGTATAAGCATGGTAAAAAGAACAGTATAACATTTAAATAAATAAATTAAGACGAAACAAAACACAATAATAATTAAATAAATATATAAATATATAAATATAAAGTGAATAAATAAGAAAGAAATATGGCTATTCACTGTTTCTTTTTCGGCCATCGAGATCCTTAACTCTCATAATTTAGATGATAAAGGTCTCGATGAGCCGCTAGTTATCCTGGAACTGGACCATCAGCTCGACCATGTTCCTCGGTGTAAGTTCAGAGTTTACACCGGTGAACAAGATCTGCCTCTCCGTGTCCCATTTACTGCAGTAAAAGATGATGTTTCCTGTCGATCCAGTAGTCGATTGTCGGGATTACGCGTTTTGTCCATCGACCTTTTCCCTCCCTCTCCCATCTTTCCTGCCATCTGTCTAGGAGCCTGCGCCTCGCTTCATGGCGGATGCTGTCCTTGCTGGGTCTGTTTTCGTCCGTTTAAACGGACGAATTTCTTTTTTTTGAAAAGGAGGAAAACTTCCTCCCTTCCCCACACCAAAAGATCTGCTGGCGGGACACCAGCAAGGACCTGCGCAGCACTCGTCGACACCGTCCTATATGCAGAGATAATACGCAATGTTATACATCTCTGCGCGGACAGTATCTTCTGACAGATGGTTACACTTCGATCTGTTCTGAGAGTGGGAGCCCACGCTGCTGCAGCATACAGCAGCTTTGAGTGGGCGACACTCGCCAACAGTCTTCCTTTTTTTTTCTCGTGGACCGCCAACATTTGGCATTATTCGCGCCAGATTAGCTGCACACTTGATAGCATTTTTAGACGTCGTAGCAATGTGGTGATGAAAGCTTAACCTTCCATCAAGAACCACACCAAGGTACTTAATCTGTTTCCTCCACTTGACCTCGAAATCGTCTATCACTATTCGCGGGATTGTCCCATTCGGGATTGTCCAGGCCGGTTCTTTTTGGCCTCCTTATCTGCTTCTTTTAGCAAAGGATCTCCCTTAGTGCGGGTATATGTCCTTCTTGCCTTGAAGCATGCCATTCGCAAGGAGGCCAACGAATCTGACCACCAGTGCAAGGAGCGTTACCTGGCAGATGTGCCTGTACGACGCGGCATTGATGCGTCGCAGGCTTCTATAATCATAGACATTAAAGCGTGCACCTCTTTTTACATGGTATCGGCCTCATTACCCATTCTAACTTTTGAATTAGATTGTCTTTCTCAAGTGCTCGGTTGAACTTCTCCTTATCGAGTTTCTTCGTATTCCACGATAGGCGTTTTCGGCTAGGTAAATCCTGTCCCACGCCTCTTCGTGTGTCTCCCACTGAGATTTGAAACTCAATATACTGGTGGGCGGTATATTCCTCAGAGACCCGCCAGTAGCTTGTGCGGCTAAATAATGAAGACGATACAATCGTGAGATCTAGAATAGATCCGATTGTATATCTTCTAAACGTCCATGACGTTCCCCGGTTCATAATCAGCAGGTTGTTCCTGGAGAACATTTCTGCCACTACTATGCCTCTCTGATCGAGCCTTGTCTCGCCCCATTCTGGTGATTTCGCATTGAAATTGCCAGTGACAAGCACATCCAGCTTGGATTCTCTAAGGCTTGATTCGAGGTCGTCTATATCGGCTTCGAAATTGTCCAGTGCGCAATTGGGCGAAAAGTAGCAGCTGTACATGCGTACATTTCCCACCTCTATTCAAGCAAACCCACTGCCAGTCTCCAAGAACCTGTCAACCCGTAATGCAAGATTGCACGCTTTTATAACGGTCCACCTGGATTTATCCTGAAACCATAGTCTATTTTCTTATTCTGTTCACTGCAGAATAGAACGTCGATCCCATTCTCTAAGGCGGTCTGCATCAGGAGGGCATATGCTTCCTGACTTGTATTCAGGTTGACCTGCAGAAACTTTATGCTTTTGCCTTTCTAAGTCTTTGCAGTTTCCTGCCTGTAAATAGGGCAGGCACCGCTTCCAGAGGAGTGTGCGCAGTCCTTTTTGACAAGGTCAGAGCAAGTTAAGCAATTTAGCTTAGCCGCTGTACAATATTTGGCTAAGTGCTCCTCACTGCCGCATCTCCGCCAGTTCTTAGTCCTGTCGGAGCCTTTGCAGTTGCGGGTAGTATGCCCGAATGCCAAGCATTTTAGGCACCTAGCCACTTCTACGTGTTCCTTAATGGACGCGTTAATCCATTCGACACGGACTTTGCCTGCCTCTAAGAGAGGTTTACACTCAATTTCTGACAGGCGGATTAATGTCACCTTTGCTTCACCGAAGCGAGACACTAGGTGGCATGTCAGGTCCGTGCTGGTTTTTCCCAACTTGTCATTCAGGGCACTAACAGACATCCTTCTCGGTCGTCGTTTCGTCGAGATCCCGAACCTCGAGAGACCTCTTATTTAGCAGGACAGTCACCTTAGTCTTATCTTATAAGGCCAATGCAAGTGCCCCTGCGAAATTAAAGGTCTCTCCTCCTTTCTTAACAACAAGGAGTACCTCTTTCTTTAGAGTTCTCCTTATTTTTAATACCTATGTTCCCAGGTCTTTACTGACGGCTTTACTGCCGTCTTTATAGGTCGCAGGATTTCAGCATAGGAATCTGGATTCTCAGCTGAAATCCTGATTGCCTCGGTAGATCTGGGTTTCGAAGAATTTTGTTGCTTCTCCTTCTTTTCTTTCTTTTCCGACTCCTTTTTCTTCTTGGCAGCCTTCTTAACTTTTCTAACTTCCTTCCTGCTTTTAACAGTTCAGAAGCCCGTTTCTTCCTTTGTTGTCTCAGAAATCTCAGAGACAACATTTGCAAAACACCTGCCTGGAGTTTCCTCTAGCTTTTTTGCCTCCTGTTGTCCGATTCCTGGAACGACTCTACGTTTTACCTTCCTCAAAGCTGCAGCTCACAGGAGCTAAAGGTCCGGGTGTAATAAACCGCTTATTTGCACGGATTATTCCAACGGCCGACTCCAGTACGTTTAGGACATCTTGCACGTCTGCACTTATGTTTTTCTGCGTGGGAAACTTTTCGCGCATAGCTCTGATGACCCTCTCCACAAAACCGAGTTGAAGGTTAATGTTTCCCTCAAAACGGTTTTTAGATTCAATTTTGGAAGACAATTACTCGTGTATTTTCCACGAGTTTTTTTATTTTCTTGTCTTTAAATTCAGGCAAGCCAACCAGCACATCCACAGAAATTTCATTTTCTGCGGTTTGTTCTCCCAATTCATTTCCTAAAATTTCCAAGTCGAGTTCCACACTAAAAGAGTTACCAGCGAATCGTGCGTAAGGGGCGGGTCGCCAAGATTAGGAACGTGTATACCCTCGGATACTGCGATCCTACCCCAGTTCCGTGAGGTCCAATCCCTGAGGCCCAATCCGTGTATTCCCGGAATACATGGACGGAATGGTCTCGTGCGAAGCAATGCAGACTCCGACATTTGCATTCAATACGCACCACAGTGGGCCAGGAATGCCGATTTTTGGCCAAAATTCAATAACCTCAAAAAACGAGAAATTGACAATTATTAATCATTCCATATATAGTTTTTGGGC
>WNHD01007372.1:0-11509 GCA_011057455.1 Ganaspis sp. Gsp50 | reverse complement strand
CCCCATCAAAACTAAGATCAGCAATCAACGGTCGGTAAGCGCAGCGGTTGATACAAAAACTATTAACTTTATTATTGTATCACGACCTATAGATCGAAGCGCTTGCGCAGTTTTTTGAAGCCTCGTTGACGACGAGACGCCAGTCTCGTCATTTCTAGTGTGGTGCTCGCACGAAGTGCATCTTTCATTTAGTTTTGTTAAAAATGTAAAATGTTTTATTTTTGAAGCAATTATTGCCGGACGACAGGTGAGCTCCTCACTTTTGTAAAACAATTGTTTGTTTAAGATGGAGTCGTCTCCATCTAATTCTGTTTTGTTTAAAAGAGTTTAGTGCTCAAGTGTTAGGTTTTCATGTATTTTTCTCAGCCTCGTTGCCGAATATTTTGTAAATTCATCAATTTAGAAAATAGAGTCAAGAGTATCATACTTGATTAAAGATATGTTAAAAGATTAAAATTAGTGTATTCCTTATCCTTATCAATAATTCCTTATCCCGACGCTCTTCATAATTCATAGTCTCTGTTTAAACAAAATTGAGTTAGTTTGGCAAAAGTTTAGAGTAAAGTAAAGTGAAATTGAATATTTGATTATCGGGTTTAGTTATTCATCCCATAGTTTAAAAATAACTTGACGCTAAATGAGTAAAAATTAAGCCAAGTAATCAGAAAATAATTACAATTAAATGTAAAAATAACTACTAAGTAAAATCTGGTTACAATGTATATTTAGGAAATTTTGGTAGAAACGGGTTAGTACCCTTGTTCTTTAGTACTGATGGTGTTGAGTCAGCCGAGCGTTAAAAGTAGATATCCCCTCCTTTTACGCACTTGTGCTCTAAAAATTCGAATTTTTAACGCTAGGTAGCCACAGAAAATATTTTAGAGATACTGAATTAGTTTCTATTCTTCCTTTCCTAGAGTGTGGTTTCGGTGGTATTTTATGATTCTCATTTAAATGAAATTTTCATCTTGTAGACAGAGAAATTTCTTTTCAAGCTCCGCATCGTATGCAAGAACGTATTCCCAGAGTAGTTCGTCCTACGGTCCAGACAAGTTGAAAGAAATGGAGTCGATAGTAAACCTCTATTCCAAAGAGCCCCTACGCTCTGGTGACCCGGTGAAATACGGTAATTCGGTCAGGCATGAATGCAAATTTGGAATCAGACACTATTATGCATATTAGATACCACTACGCGGTAACTCTCTTCTCTACCCCTTACAACTTCTTTGGTTACCTCCCCTTTCCAATCTCATCTAATCCCTTCCAGACACACCTCTCATACTATTCCTATGAAACGAGTGTTTCTCCTCTTTGCTATACGAAAACTCTCTTCTACATACAGACTTAATTCTAATCCAGAATTTTATAATTTTTTGTTATACACTCAATGTGTTTATGAAATTTTATTTTCTACATTTACGTGGAAAAAATAATTAGTTTTATCAGTGAAAAATTCATTATAACTTTTAACTTCGTTAAAAGCACAGAAAGAACCTAGGATTGAGTATAGGAATTGCATCGTTAGGAGGGCTCACTAGGAATTAAACAAACCTAGTAAAACCTGCTAAGTTTTTGTAAATTCTAAATATTCCGTTTGAAAGAATTCATTATCAAGGAAAAATATGGATTCTGTGAAAATAAGTAGGGAGTAAAGGACTTTGTTTTTTATTATCACTTTAAACACAAATTAAATATTTGCCAACTTAGAGCTGTAATAATAATAATTATACACTGAAAATAATGTTTAGATGCTAGATAGACAGATGGCTGCCTCTGCTAACTGTCTAGCACAGTCAGCCATATTTATAAGAATGACACCAAGATTTTTAGCAAGACGAAATCCAGCGATACGATTAGCTGGAGCACCTAAACATTATTTTCAGTGTAATAACAGTTTCTAATTCAAGCATTTTTTCTTTGTGGAAGGTGATACTAATTTCATACCAATGTTTTATTCATAAGATGGGCACTACTTGAGATATTTACCTTGTTCACTGGGCTTTAAAAATTTAATTTAACACATAAGTATAATAATATGGCTTTTAGTCTTAATAAGAAAAACAAAATGAAAAAGTAATCAATCAGCTGAGATCAGAACTCAATACTGGAAAAGTGATATTAATCTACAGAGATCCACAATATAAAACTGCAAGTCGACTATTTCCTTCCACAGAAGTAAGTTCATGAGCGTTTACTCAAGATAAAGTAAAGGAATGAAATCGATCAAATCAACCTGAAAGATTTATTGTTATCACTTATGACGCTAACCGGTTTCAACCATTTCTCATTTGAAGAGCACAGTTCGAAAAGGCCGGGAACTTTTTCAAACTTAGCTTCGCAGTTGGACGTAGACAACTATAGGAGATCAAATAGGAAACTACTAGGAAATTTAATTCTGTAACCACGATTGCTTCTAGAGATAACTTCATTTCATTATTGTCGGGAAAACTGACTACCAGAAGGCTGTCAAAACATTCAGAGCGAAAATTTCTAGTTAAAGCTTAGCAGATATCGAAAACTTTTTCGACGATGTGAATAAAGTATTTAAACAATATACATATACACTGTAACGCGCTAAAATTTTATCGAGTACAAGATTAATTATTAATTAATTTAAAACACATACATTAATAAACGTCAAATAGAGAGTCAATCGTTCTAGGCTGCTGTGTCAGCCGAATCAAATCTTGGCGAATTGTGCCACTCAATTCATAAATTCCACTTTTGTTATTGTTTCAACTTAACCTGAAAATCCATCATTTCATTCACGTCACATTTTCTGTTAAATTATTTCTAAACAAGGAATCTCCTATTTTATTTATCACCTCTCTGCCAACTTGTCAAACCGGCGATCTACAACAAAATCCAAGTTGCGTATTCTGACTATTCTTCTTTTCTACACTCACTGGATCATCTTTCAACCTGTCGTCTTTGAGAGGCGAGGTCGCCTCTCCTCACAACTTCTCCTGAGACCTTCGATGACACCTCCTTCTGGAACTTCGTGAGATCTTCGCTCTAGTACTCGAATTTTGGATGTGAGTCCTGATTTTCAGAAGAGTACCAAAGATATCGTCGTCAGCTGAGCAGTGTTTATGAACTGTCAAATCCGAAGTCGGCGCCATTTTGAATTTTAGACAACGCAGTTGCCGCCTTGGCTACTAAAGTAATCCGCGGATCACCGATCAACTGGAACATTACACCAACGATCAGTAATAGTGAAAGTGCCAAAATTCAACACGGCGATTTTAGCGCCGTGTGCTGACGAAGCAGACTCTTTCCGAGCCATGTCACTCTCATCACGGTCCCGGCCAAGCTGCAATGCAAACAGGCGATGCATACCCCCCACCTACTGTGGGCGCAAATGGCGCTACAATACACGTGAAATCAATGTCAATTACGCAAAATTTTTGTATGGATTGTAACGACAACAGCGCCTCAGTAGCTGGGCACGCTCAACTCAGGTGGGCGCAGTGTATCGCCTGAATGCATTACAGCTAAGGTGAGCTCCTTAATTTTTATTGTAAATTCCTTCAAGGTGGTGTCATCTCCACCTACGGAATCATTATAATTTATAAGTTCAAAACTCATAAAATCAGTGCTCGCATTTTTCTTTTTACTATTCTGTCTTAGTTATTTGGGCTTCTAGCCCAAATTAATTAATAAATTTCTATTATTCTTATATCATAAACAGTGTTGTTCAACTTTTATTGTTGCTCCTTACTCCGACGCTCTCCGCGTAAAATTAAATATATTGAGAATAGTTTGGCAATTAAAAATAAAATCAGATGAAGTGTATTTAGTAAAATTCCGGTTTAGTTATCTTCCGGCGCTTCACGCAAAGATAACTTGGCGCTTTACATTAAATTCAATAAATCAGCCAGTAAACATAACTTCTATTAAATTAACATAAATTACTTTGAAAAATTACAATAAATTTAAAAACTAAAATATACCTCAATAAAACATGGAATTAATGTTTATGGTTAACGGAAAGCTTTTAATACCAACAATAAAACAATATTTATTCGAATTAAAGCACATTTGTATTTATAGATATTTGAAGGAAATTAATAGATCTTGAAATACATAGGTACATGTTTTTATTAATATTCGAAAATAACTTAAAGGTAAGTAAAAAAGTGTCTGTTTTATTTTAAATTCATGCTTATCCGGGAAAATACGTTACAAAATTCAATTTTCACTTTAATTTCAAATAAAAATAGAAAATGTCAATAACAATATTATTTATTTATGCAGTTAAAATTAAATAGAAGTTTAAAGAAACATTTAAAAATAATAATGAACTATATCTTTGAAAATTGAATCGACTCGCAGATATTCATTCAATTTTACTTATAGAATTTAATTTCCTGCATCTATTAATTTATTCCTTCATTCATATACAGTCAACCCGCCCAATAAACCCCCTCTCAATAAACCCGCTTCTCCAGTTTGCGAGCGAGCTAATTCCCCCACTACTGTGCTTGACCAGCACCGGATATATTCGGAAACGCTGCGGAAAATATTAGCGCAGCGGAGAAGTCGAAAGTGGGGGAACCCGAGTTCTTGGAAAAGCATTGCCCCTTTTCGCCCTGCCCGAGTTTATCGGAAGGGCTGACTGTAAATCATTTTTCTTTAGTAATTTAAATAATAATACATTTTAACTGTTTTATTCCTTGTTACTAAAAAATTACTAACAGAAATATTGCTATAAAATGCAATAAATGGAATAGAAAACATAATTAAATTTTTCATGAGAAGTTTTCAAAATCTGATTAAATCTGTCTCCAAAACTCTAACATAGAAGACCAAGTACGGAAATTTATGTGCTGAAAATTGAGTTTTAATTCAATCTAAAATGCCATTTCAACCTAAACTAGATTTGATGGAAATGTTTAAAGTTGGAGCTCAAACCCGACGCCTCTTATTATTTTAGAATTAGACTCCAAGTATTAGTTGATTCCTGTGTTCCATCTTTTGTATCCTCGTAACAATTATATCATTTCATTCATCAGCTATGATTGAATTTGTTGTTATTTAACAAACTCTTGGAATAATAATCACAAATTAAACTTAAATTTTTAATTAAAAATGAATTGTTATTGCTTAATAACTGAAATAATTCGACTTAATAACAATATAGTAATTAACAGTAAAATATTATTACATTCTCATAAATAATGAGAGAGTATTTTATAGTCAAAATGTTTTGATAATATGTATGTCAGAGGAATATAATTAAATTCTATTACTGATTTACATTGATATTAGTGTAATCTAAATTAAACTATTCTCTAAAATTCAATCAGTTGAAATTTCTAAGTTTAATTAACGGGAATTTCTAGTAATCAAAAGACTTTAAAGTTTAATTAGAGCAAATTTCCGTCGAGTTGTTTTCAGTTACATAATCCTAACTTTAACAAAATTTGTACAAACAATTAGCGACAGTTTAAATTAAATAAGATTAGTTAAAAATGTTGTTAATTAAAATTATTGACTATTTTTGCGATCAGAACTCGAATTGAAATAAACTTTGCCAAGACACATACATTTGAATACAAAGATGATATCGAAAATGCAGAGGAATAATACCATCGATATCCTTTATTTCAATTCTTTTCCTTCAGGAACTTTATCAAAGTTCGTTCTAATGGAACTAGTTAAAAAATAATACTTCACTCTTTATAAAGTGCACGTATTCCCGACTTGAAAAGTTCACTAGCAGAGTTGAAAGTTAGTGAAGAAACGTGTGAACGGTACCAGATCCATATAAAATTGGGGAAGAAGCGGAGGTGTAAGATTCTCCAGTGAAGCGAAGTAGTTGGCCAGCAGGAACCCGACAGGGGATAATAATAAATAGCTCGCGGGACAATAGCTCCTATAGCAAATAATTTCCAAACTTCCGTAAAGAGCAGTTCTGTTGGAAAGCATAAATTTTACCATTTTTCGTAAAGTTTTGGCCTTTGGGACACAGTAATGGCACTCAGCAAGGCGGACAAAGCAGTTTATTTCGGAATATGAGTGAACGAGATCGAACAAACGTCCATAAGGATCGAAACTGTCCGTATGTATTACTGAATTGCTCGAGGCAGTAGAGTATAACAGAGTTTTGACCTAACATTAGCCCAAATGCAACCACACATGACCATAAAATGATCATTAGAACTGCTAGAATGTTAATGCAAAGTACACTGTATTGATGCCTGTTTTCGACTTCTAGAAGCAGCCCACCATGGTTTACAAAGTCTAGCTTTCAAACTACCTATATTCCCTTGCAACTATAGCGTCCAATTTATAGCTAATAATAACCAAAATTATTCCTATACTACAGAACGATGTTTCGTCTGCAACCACCTTTGAGTAGAGTATTCTACTCAATGATCTTATTACAGAAACCGTTTCATTTTTAAATTAAAATTTCAATGAAATCAATTTACATTATTAATGACATTTAACTCACAGCAACAATAACAAAATAAATGACTAATGCTGTAATTGTATAGCTCTAATACATTTACAATCATCTCTGTATACATATTCTTACATTTCAAAACCCTTCCTATAAAAATTTCAAAATCTGACACTCATGGATTCCAATAGAATTTCGCAAAATGTACGAACATCAGAAATAGTTTACAGAGAATGTACAAAATTTTCACTTTTATTTCACGTATTTGTAGAAAATGTGAATTTTAATTAAAATCTTAATACCAGGAAATCTCACTAGTTGGGAGTCTTTCAAACGTTAAGACTTTCTAGTAACCAGAGATTATTAAGTTTAGAACTTTGACTTGAAACACATTCAAGGCAGCATAACATTTAATTTATTCTACTAAAGTGAAATCGAAAGGTGGCTCTTAATCTTGAAAGGAGTAAGGGGATAAATAACTATAAAGTTGGAGATAAGTTATTATAGTGTAATAACAGTTCGTTGATGTGTTCGTCCGTGAGTAATTTGCTCTTTCAACGTGGCACATATTCTATAGAGTTGGAGCATGCATGAGGTAATAGACGATGCACCTCACTCTGGACCTAAGGAAGGTTATACTGTTAGTCTTTGAAGTCTAGCCTTATAAGGATGAGCGCACAAGCTTATTGGCGCCTCTACTGACTTACTGTTATTACACAACCCTGAGTTTGTGACGGTCTAAAGGAATTAATGCTATAGCATCTTGATTGCCAAAGGTATGTATATACGTTTTCCTTCTGAAATGAAAATAATATTTGGACAAGTTTCTAAGCTGTCTTGATTTCAAGCGTATAATTTTTTCAAGGTATGCATCCTTTGAAGTACTAGAAACGAGTACATAGAAATCGCTCTCCACGCGGAGAGAAAGATCTAGCTTTTCTAGCATGAAGAGGACCAGTACCTTTATTTGCATCCTCAATCTCATACTAATATAGCCAGTGCGCATGCTATTAAAGCATGAGCCCATCCTAAAATAGGGTGGGTTCACGCAAAAAGAGGATGCGGGCTTACTTTATTAGTATGAGAGTGGGGATGCGACAATAGTGCAGGACGCTTTGTGCTAGAAAAGCTAGATATTTCTTTCCGTGCATTATATCAAAATCGTTTTAACCAGACTGACAGAAAACCTAAATTTAGGTTCAATTGCTGGATTTACGAAACGCCGCAACATTTAAAGAAGGGAACTGACAGAAAAGGAAGGGCGAATTCAATTTGTGGTGGAAAAATTGAAAGACTAAACATATTCAATGTTGATCGGCTCACTATACGTTGTGGAGGTATAAAGAAGTATGAGAAAGAGCTGGTAATTTCTAAAAGGACTTATCCTATTACATGTCTTTATTGAACCTTGTACATAGCATAAGTTTTAGATGAAAGTTGTTTAATAATAAGTCAGAAAAATACTAAATTTATAGTGTTAATATTATGTGCAACACAAGTTCTGCAAATATATTTCTGGTTTATATAAACCAGAAAGAGATCAATTAGTGATATATCTTGAGTACTTATATCAAAGATCTTATATGAACGTCAATTATAGGATTTTTGCCTTTTTGACTTCTAAACGTAATACCCTATATTCAGAGTTCTTTATTCTTCAGTGTTCTTACCCACAAGTACTTATTCACTAAAAAAATGGTTAAGACGCTCAATTGGTTGGATCCTGGGGAGCCATCCAATGAATTGTTTGAGAAACCCAATACTCTTGGACGTCACATTCAACTGAAAAGTTAATCTTAGAGTTGCTACAATTAAATAATTTGTAGAAATCTCCAATAGTTGGATGCTGTAACCAATTTACTGGATGGATCCCCAAAATCCAACTAATTGGAGCTTAAGTGTTGATTTTTTTTGGGATATTTCTTTATAATGAATTTTAAAAAACCTAGTAGAGAAAGAATGGTAAAAATAATGAAATTTACACACATCAAATTACATTAATATATATAATTTCTTTTCTCTTGGTCAAATTATTTACCAATAGGACGATATAATAACAATTTGCAGAAATGATGTAGATTTCATTATGCAGTGTGATTCTGCAGAAAATTGGAAAACCATATTAGAAATATGTAATACTTATGCATAAAAAAAGATAAATAACATGTAAATGGCTGACTTAATAATATTTTTCAGGGTGATTGAAAACTTTGCACTATAAAATATATATTGTTAATTTTATTTATTGAATGATAAAGGCTATACCCAATGTCCAAGGTTTCCCCATTTTCTCCTCTAAATTAAAAATAAATAAATACGTGTATTATTTATATGAAACGATTCGATTTGTTCACAAATTAATCCTTATCAAATAATGTAAATATTTCAAGATTAGAAATAAGAACATTATTAAGATTATCTATTAGAGTATCTAGTACACAGTTTCTTATTGTTACAATAAATGATTTGCAATTTATAACTGTTACTAATGATATTAATATTTTTAACACATGGATTTTTTCTGGAAAGAATAGTTCAATCAGATTAAATGCTCCACTTTTTCTAAACATCTAAAGTGTATTTCTATTTTTCTTTATATACATAAATTTCAAGCTGAAAAGTTTAATAAATCAGGAGAGATAAAGTTAGCTAATAAATTTCGAGTATAAACAAATTACTTTTTGCTTGTCATCAATCAGGATCTGTAATACAATTAATTGTATTGGGTACATTAAGCCGGTGATACCCTTTGTGAAAGACTTCTAATAAGAAACAATGAAGGGCATTAGGGGAGACCGAGGGAAAGCAGGGAACGGCTTTGATCATGAAAAGAGTTTGGTCACGTCTAAAGAAAGACTTTCGTCGATTAGGCGGTGAAAGGTCATTGATGCCTTGCCATGATCATATCGTGCAATTCTATAAAAGGAATTGGGGGGATTCTTGGAGAGAAAGGAAAGTAAAAAGGGATGCTCTCAAGTTCCAGACCAAAGAAGCGGACGTGCAAACGATCGCCATATTGACGTCTTCATCCACTTTCATAAAAAAAGAGCAAAAGAAAAAGAAAGAATACATCTCGCAGTCTCAGAATGGTCGATTCAGATTCGAGAAGTTCGATGGTTCTTTGCTGCAATTTTCCAGCTAAATGTTCCTTCTTACTTTATCTGCGTCTGCTGGTGAGCTTGCGAAACGAGATACCTCGTCCTACTTAAGAACCAATCTCCCGGGCAAGATCAGAAACTGCATGGTAACTGAGAGGGGCGAAGATGAGGAGGCAGCTTCTTGCTTTCAAAGCGATCCTGGTTCAAATTGACAACGTCATTTGTAGTTGCGGAAGACGTCAAGTTCCGCAGGAGGAAGGTTTCTCATTATCCTGATGATTACGATGCAAAGCGGAAGTAATTATTACTTCACTAACCGGTCATCTCCAGTCCCCTAACAAACCAACAGGCTGCATACTGCTTGTGTGATGACTGAAATGTAACGTAAACAAGAATTTCTTGGTAATTTCACAAAATTTTCATATCGTATTATCCTTTCTTACAAAAAGCTTGATTATGAAAAATGCCTGGGAATTATTTTAAAAATGGTCTTTATTCTAGTCTCAAGAGATAAGAGCAAAGATTAGCCTTTGCTTCTTTCTAGGAAGTTTATTGGAAATGTTATATAAATACTGATAAAAGCGGAAGATTAAAGGAAATCTGAGCACAAATAAAAATAATAGGTAGTGGTAAGATTTTCAAACGGAAGATAAAATTTCTCGACAAAAAAATATAAAAATAAAATGAAAATTCAAAATCTAATCTTGTAACGTTTTTCAACATCAAGATATATAATTTTTATTTTAATTAAAATTAACTAAATGAAGCATTGGGTGCAACAAGGGCGTATATCGAAAAATGACGATCGGAGATATTTCAACTTCAAGCAACGAAATAGCGTGAAAATACATGGTTTACTAGTATAAACTAGAGGATATTGTAATCATTATGACTCAATAATATCAAAAAGGGCGTTATCCGCCTAACGCCCTTGTTGCACCCAATGCTTCAAATACTATAATTACAAAAAACGCGCAACTACTTACGCGCGCCATGTCATGTTGTGAGATATGAATATATTTAAATTTAATAAAATTTTAAATCATTTTATGGACATTTTGGTAGCTTTTTAAGTTTCAGATAAATCATTTATAGCTTATAGTTATTTTGAACTACGTAAAATATTTAACATTCTTTATAATTGATGGCTGTCTCTCTATAGATATTTCAATTTACTTTTGTCTTGTATTATCATTATTTACTTTGGATATTTAGGCATATTACAATTTAAACATATTTATACACCCAACCGTATATATGCGGTCCCTCCAGTTTGCAGACCTTTAGGAATAGTCGTTATTCTTCTATTTTAATTTTATTAGTTCATGACATATCAGCTGTTTCAATTACCCAACTGTGAACCTCACCGATCAATGTGTAAAATTGACTCGAGCTGACTATTTCAAAATTAAAATATTTTATTCAACCCCGAATATTTTAAAATTAGGATGCTTTACAACGTGACACAATTATCATATTAATGTATTATATTTACCTTGTCAAATCTTGAACCTAACACATACATAGGGGAAGGTATCTTACAAAAAAATTTTATTAGTCCTAATATTTCTTCATTGACTATTTAACTACAAGAAAATATCGATAGTTACTAAAAAAAATTTTTTATTTGTTTTAAACCACGTTTTTCGAAAAAACCCAAAGTACCCGGTTTTGCCCCACCGGGTATCTAGATTTTCCATTGAAAAAACATATGAAATGTCAACTATTTTTAAAAGATTGCTCAGTTTTTAACTTATTTAACTATATTTACGTATCAGTATTAGGGATTCCTGATCTGGCCCCGACTGGGTACTGTGTTTCATCCCCCACTAGGAAAATCTAATCGGGGTCCAACTCGAGCCCTGACAACTTTTCTGCACAGGTAAGTAACTTTTGAATCCAGATTTTATTAAATTATTAATTTTAAATCATAAAAAATAAATAAACACTTTAAATTGCAAATTTTGACAATATTAATTAGCTTATTTGGTATTTTTACAAA
>WNHD01007371.1:0-12207 GCA_011057455.1 Ganaspis sp. Gsp50 | reverse complement strand
TATTCATTAAAAAATATTGAATAAAGAATATTCATTAAAGAATATTGAATAAAGAATATTCATTAAAGAATATCGAATAAAAAATATTCATTAAAGAATATTGAATAAAGAATATTCATTAAAAAATATTGAATAAAGAATATTCATTAAAGAATATTGAATAAAGAATATTCATTAAAGAATATTGAATAAAAAATATTCATTAAAGAATATTGAATAAAGAATATTCATTAAAGAATATTAAATAAAGAATATTCATTAAAGAATATTGAATAAAGAATATTCATTAAAGAATATTAAATAAAGAATTTGGATTAAAGAATATTGATTAAAGAATATTGAATAAAAAATATTGAATAAAGAATACTGAATAAAAATGTCAAATAATGGTTCAAAAAAAAACTTTATAAGTTTAGAAAAATTCTTCTCTGTGAAAAGGGTTTGAAAGAAAGTGGTGTGAGGCGAAGCATTCGTGCCAGCATTTTGAATGATTGATAAATTTGACATTTACAGTTTTATTGCAATAAGTAAATAGCATTTTATGCACAGGTTGGTGCTTCCTTAATTAAAGTAGCGAAGGCGAATTTTCGGCTCTCCAGGATTTTTTACAAATCTTTACTGTGAGATATATAATAAAATTTTCTAACAATTGATTAATATAACGGATCGTGGCGAATTTTATCATTAGCGGCGAGAATGATTGAAAATCAATTCGATTCAATATCGCTCAGTCAATCATCGTTTGCTCATCTCAATGCGAAATACATACCATATTGGTGTAGATTTTTTATATACCCTAGAATTATTTTCGTCTGTTACATTTGAATCGAAATCGCCGATTAATGATACTAAAAACGCGATATATTTTATCCTTGTTGACACAAAAGTGAAAAATTTCCTCACTTTTGGAGTTTTTTTTTAATCAATAGGCGCATTAAGATGGATTTAAGAAGGATTTAAGAAAATGAATGAAATGAAAGAGAGATTAAAGCCATTAGCAGTGATAATAAAATTGAAAATTTTTATATACAGCCGATTTCGTAATTTTTGAAAATATCAACAGTGATGAATTATAAAAGAAGAGTGATTAATAAAACAAAGCTTTCTCTTGGGGAAGCAAAAGAAACAAGAGATGGATTAATACAGCGAGTAACTCGAGAGAATATTATTATTACTATTATTATATTATTATTATATTAATATTATTATTATATTAATATTATTACTATATTGTACAAAATTTGTCACAAATGGTTTTTAAACGGAGTTCAGAGTGTTGGACACGCGAGTTAAAACATGTAGAAATAATTAACGATAATGCCTTGATTTGTAAATAAACTTGGAACTTCCACTAATAATCCTTTTCTGCGAATAAAGTGAGCCGTGCATCGATTTACGAAATAGCATTTTCGTACGGTTTTTATAAACTCAATGACTTTTTTTTATCTTGGAGTGATTTTGTACAATATAATAGAGCGCAATTTCGTGAATCGAACGGATCACTAGATATGTAATGTCCTTATCCTTTTATCCCCCAACCCCCCCGAATGTCCAGTTTGCTCTGTGATTCTGTGTTTAATAAAAAAGTATATATATATATGTTTGATAATCTGCAAGGTCTAAGCTATTTTTTTTCAAAGACCCTGGCCTCAGTTTTATAAAAGAATTAATTTAAATAGTAACCTTTTCGTGCTTCTTGGCAAGTCTAGCATAAAAAACATTATTTACATTTTCTGCTCAATAGAGTAAAAAAAATATCCAATCGATAAATTTTGTTCAATTTCGATAAAAAAAAATAAGGTTAAACTTGACTTACGATAATTGTTCCACTTTTAACCACTTTTGTTTTCAAGTGTTAACATCTATCTTGCGGGAGAACATTCTTTCTTCTTTTTTGTATTTTCTGGCCTGGTGTGGCCAATTCTATTGGAACATTTTTTAAATTTTACACATTTAAAATACGGATCGAGATAATCAGAAAATATGAAATTTAAATATTAATAAACTTGTCCATTTTATAATTAAAGGCTGTTTTTTAAATTTCGTGAAGCCAGGTACACAGGCAAGAAGACTTGTACCAATGAAAAAACTCCTACGATACGCAAGTTACGTTTTCTTACTAAAATTTATCGCCTGCAGTTATTTCTGACTTTGCCGCCGGATGACAGTTTTTTATTTAATAAGCAATGCTATTATTGTATCCTACAATTTTATTGAATGTAATTATTCCTGTTTAACACAAGAAATCAATATTTAAGGTGTTTCATCTTTCATCTGTCAAGTTACAGTGGGTGCAATAAACAATGAAATTCAAGTTGCAACTTATCTGCAATAAAGAATAAAATATTTGAGACTTGCGCTATAACGCTTTCATTTATTGAAGCAATTTTTAAAGAAAAAAAAAACTCTTTCACCTTAGTTGTAATCTTTTACGCCAGAGCTCGATATTCAGAAATCTTATAAGATATAATATTCTTGATTGAAAGATCCTTTATTAACTTGACAACTTATGTATGCATTCCAATGTCTTATTTTTATGGCGCTTGCAAGTGGTTCGGGAAAATGTGATGCCGGTTGGCATTTATTAAAAGTTTTTTGTTTTGGAATAAAATAGACGCTGATTTAATATCCGCCCGGTTGCCAAAAATGGCTGACGTCTGCTTTTGTTCATAAAAATTGATAAAAGCAAACAATTAGTTTTCTTTTTACTACTTTAACAAGTGATTTACAGTGAAAAAACAATATATTTCTTATAAAATGCCGCGCGTGAAAGCGTCTCCTAAAAAGTGCGTCAAAACTTCGAGCAATCATCCAGGAGCTAATACTTGGGTCTTTCTTATGAAAGGTAAACACAAAAAAAATGCATATAATATTTCATCATTTTGTTCCCGCAGTGAAGTAAAAACTTGAAATAATCCTAGTTGCGAAACTTTGCAAATTTTGATAAATTATCAAGATAGTTGATAGTTAGTGCATTGTCAAAATTGTCAACAATTGCAAATGTTTAAAAAACACTTTTTTACAGATGGTATGGAAAATGTTGATGGCAAACAACCTGATATGGTAAAATTGAGACATCCATCTTCAAATCAAGCAGCAATGTTTGTTTTTGGTCCTGGCGATACTACAATTCAGGAAGTAATGACTTTCGATGAAAACAAGAGATCCTGGTTTATAGATGAACACGTTAAATCAGACGGAAAAATGCATTTGTCAACGCCTATAGATCCTATTTTCCTCGTTCTTCCTTATTTGAGAAAGGTAGTTTGTAAAAAAAAGTTATTAGTAACAAAAACAATAATTAAAGCAGCTTTCTACTTATCACGGTGAAGGTTTATAAAACCGAATTTAAATTTATTCTATTTTCTAGTCTCAGCAAGTAATGCCTCTTGATCAAATTTTACGAGATGAAGATTATCCAGAAACTTCTCGTTTAGCCAGATGTCACAACTTGAAACTTACTTTAGTAGCAGACCGAAAGGGAGACGAGTCGTTATTAGCTTATAAATTTAATGAAGAGAAGACAATGGAGTGGTTACAGAAAAAAGTCGACAGGGTAGCAGAAATTTTAAAACAGAAGGGCATTCATGTTTCACAAGGTGCAGTGAGTGCAAATTTTGTCAAGAGCAGCAAACACGAAAGTGGAACTGCAGCTGGTAATATTTTTTTCCTATTTTCATTTCTACAAGTTAAATATCAAGATTTATTTTCATTGATATTGCAATGTCAATATATTTTCATTAACATTCATAATATTCATTTTCATTAACATTCATAATTTTAATTTTCATTAACATTCATAATATTCATTTTCATTCATTTTTTCCTAATTGTCTAAATTTCCAGAATATTTGAAATACGCACACGGCATTGTATCAGAATATCTTGCTGAAGATCTTTCAAAAAAATTGGCTCAACATCTCAATCTGCCAGAAGAGGTGGAGCAGAAGAAACGAAAATTAACAAGTCCAAAGGACACAGTTGAAGAAAAAAGACACAAGAAAGAAACACAAGAATCTGAATCTCTTCCACGAAACGGAGCTCTAGACTTGACAAAGCCCGAAAAGGTTTATAATTTTTTTTGTATAACAAAAAAGCATCGTGATTGTTAGAAACAAATGCTTCAATTTATTAACGAATATTATTATTATTTATTAATTTTAATATATTAAAATATTAATATTTTAATACTAATACTAATGAATACTAAATTAATGTTAATTCTTACCGGTTTGTTACAGCCTCTAAAGACTCCTCCTCCGTCGAAAAAGGAATTGGCAAGGCAGAAAGCAGCAGCGGGTTCTAAAAGTATTACAAGCTTTTTTAAGAAAAAATAAGCACAACAAACGAATCGCTGTGAATGCTCAAGATTTCAGTTATATCTTCTATGTTTCTATAAATGTTGTTATTTAAATCTTGGAATTAAGCATATTTTAAGGGAACCAATGCATAACCTCTCGATAGCAAAATTAAAGGGGTAAAGTTGTAGTAAAATATAATGACTAGGTGTACTTACACAGTTTCAAATAATCATCGGCAAACATTTCTTGTGCCTCTCTTAAGCTTTTTAAATCCAAATTTATATCACAACTCGCAATAGACCATTTTTATTTTAAGAGAGACATCAATGCCGAGATAAATTTTGTTTTTAAAGATTTTTAAACTGAATAAAGTAATAATTTTGAGTATTAAATAAAACTAATTTTGAATAAATAAAACTCATTTTGAATAAATAAAACAAAATCTTGAGTATTAAATAAAACTAATTTTGAATAATAAATAAAACCAAATTCTGAATAAAACTAAATTCTGATTATATAATTATATTCTAATTATATTGTGATTAGAAAATTGATAGATGTCATCACTCATAATAGTAAAAATTATTGCTATTGCACAAAATTTGTTTTCACTTTTCTTTTACCTAAAAGACAAATTCATGATAAAGAGATGATTCATTTCAGAAATTGTAGGAGAGTTAGCCATAAATTTATAATGAACTTTAATCCATGCAAATTTAATGACATAATACTTTAGCTCTAGGTATGTATTGTTTCTTTATGATTTAGTCAATATTAAAGTATTAATTTTTTCGCGTTAATAAAATAGTAATTTATGTTAAGTAGTTTTTAATTTGTTACACCTTTAAGTTTGTACATATACATATACCGTGTAATCTACATGTTTTTTACAAAGTTGAATTGTTCTTCGTTTTGCAATAAAATACTTAATAATGAGCTAGAAATCTTGGAGCAAACACGATTATTACATTTTTTTTTTTAATTATGAAACATAGTGTGAATGAGAATGACAAATGAGCTAGTGTGCTTGATGTGTTACATTCTGTCCTATTTAATGTACAATGAAATATGTTAAACTTGTACGTGTATTATAATATACTTACCATAAATGTGTAATTGGTGTTGGAACTCATTTTTACACTTTCAACTCTAAAAAAGGCATTTAAAGTTACAAGTAACTGTAATCAAGTAACTACAAGTAATTAATTAATTAATTACAATATTAATTACAATTAATTAATTAAATCCTGTTAATTACCAGTACCTTTTTTTATATTTAATCTCGAGTATTCTTGTTTTAAATATATATTTCGTTGTAATAGAACTTGATTTATCTTTTGTACTATAAGCAAAAACTCGTAAATGTAATTTTTTAATAAATCAAAAATGTTTGTTTTTATTTTATAACTTGTAGATTATTATTACAATCATTGTAAATTATTCTTATTGCAATTATTGTAAATTATTCTTGTTACAATTATTGTAAATTATTCTTGTTACAATTATTGTAAATTATTCTTGTCACAATTATTGTAAAATACTATTATTACAATTATTGTAAATTATTATTACTACAATTATTGTAAATTATTATTATTACAATTATTGTAAATTATTCTTGTTACAATTATTGTAAATTATTATAACAATTATTACTTGTAAATTATTATTAGGTACAACAATACTATAATTACTGAACTCAATTATTCTGCCATTGGCTCAGGAATGGGTTCCGAAATTTCTGAATCTCTACATTTCGCGTGTTGTAATTCCCGTCGTACTTCTGGGGTAATTTTATGATGAGACTGATGTCTTAAGAGTTCAAGTAAAGATTCTTTTTGTTCTGAACTGATATCACTTTTGTAACGTTGAACAAACGTTAAAAATGCCTGATGCCATAAGACCGGCAATTCACGTCGATCATTTCTAAACCTGTAATAAAGAATTTAAAATTGAATTCCAATATCATAGAATTAATGTTACTAATATAAATACTCATAAATTACACTAACCTGAGGAAATGAAAAACTGCTCCATCGACGACACGATAAGGCAGCGCGTATTTTTTATCAAAAAATATCCTCAAGAAGATGCTATTAGCTCCAGTGTATTCCATTTCCGCTATTTTTAAAATAGCTGCAGCTGAATGAAGAATTGGAATTGATTTCTTTGCAACGACAGAGCCGATAAGAACAGCTTCTCTGAGAGTGCAAGTTCCAGATTCTAACAAGGGAACCAAAAATCCTTTCATAAATGCACCAGGTTTGTATAAAGCTTTCATGAGAGCTTGATAGAGATGGAAATTTAGTCTCTTGTATTCTGCTAAATCATCTCTAATACGGGGCAATAAAACTAAATTATAAAACTTCTGTGCCATATTATCTTTCATATTTGACGCGAATATTCTTGTAGCCTGATACATTGCTGCTGCTGACCATTTTGAAGGATCTGTGATATACAAAATTTGTTCCCAATTCTTCAAAGTCGGTACAACTTTAAAAGCCTTGGGCAATTTTCCCGATCTGTATTTAGCAAGAACATCCCTGACACCTTCGTACATGGATTTTACTCTAGGATCTATATCTTGCATTTGAACCGATCCTACATCAGAGAACTGAGTGTCTATTTCTGTTTTCTTTTCTGTCAACTTTTCCATTATTATGTCAGCTAAAGTTCGAGCTGGAGCTCGATCTTTGTCCATAAACATTTGAAAAGCCCGCTCGTCATCTTCGTTAATTTCAATATTTTCGTAATATTCATTTCCTGGAATTTCGTCATCACTTAATTCCTCATCTGATTCACTGTCATCTCCAAGTTTTGTTATTCGTTTTGTTGCTTTTTTTGAAGGGCCACTAAGACCGTGTTCTTCCTCTATTTCCATTTGTTGTCTTCTGGCTTGTGAGAGAATTCTTTGCGTTAGAGTCGAATCTACGTACTGAAATGTATTGATTAAATAAAAGAAAATTCGTTAAATAAATAATATGATAATAATAAATGTCAATTTTCAAGCATTATTATAATTAGAGCGAATTTTTAATCCATTTTAAACATAACTTGAAAGCTAACCTCTTCGTCCTCATCATTACGCATTCTTGTTTTCTTTCTGTTTTTCATTTTTACTGTTTTATCGTCTTCAATTTGTTCAGCTAATCCTACTTTTGGATGACCTTTATCCGCCTTTGATACTTTAATTTTCTTTGCCTTTCCCATTGTAGAAAAATTTAAAAAACTTCAAAACAAAATAAAGCACAAAACACGACAGATTGAAAAACACGTGTGGACCGGAAATAATACCTAACCTCAACTGTCAGTGTGACTGGTCACGTGACTGCGACAACAGTGCCTCTACTTCCGAAGAAGAAATAAAATACGCGGGAAAAGTGTGTGAAAATGGTGAAAAGTATGTAACGGACCGGCAGCCGTAAACTATCTTATTTTTGTGATTAATTGCAGTTTAATTGCCGTTTGATCTGAATTTTACTTTGCTTACGACTTCTACTATCTGTGCGGACCAGAATTATCCACAACCATGGCACCAAAAGTATCTCGGGATTATGAAAAGGACAAAGGTAAGTGTTCCTCTTTGTCTTCTCAAGTTTGCATTCCGCACATTAAACAAATGCTTTTCATGTTATAAAGAGGTTTTAAGAGTACCCAGACTCAGATATTGAGTAATTTTCTGCAAGATTTGGCATGGGAGACTGTATTTTGATTTTCTTGATTCATTCTTTTTTCATGTACGTCTTAACCTCCAAATCTAAACAAGTTTATTCCGGCAAGAAGAAACTGTTTACAATGTATGACTTTTTCAGAAACCTTCAAGCTCTTTCTTACTGAGTTCTCAAAAATGGATGATAAAACTGGCGAAAAGCACTTTAAGTATCGACAACAGCTTACAAAAATAGCCCACCGGGAACAAGTCGCTTTTACTGTCGATTTAGACGATCTCCAGGAATTTGATGACGACCTTGCAGCTTCTGTTGGATTGAACACAAGAAGATATGTTCAATTACTCCTCGAGGTATATTTTATAATTTTTACTTCATTTTACTTTATTTATTTTTACTTTATTTTACTATTTATTTTTACTTTATTGTACTTTATTTATTTTTACTTTATTTTACTTTATTTATTTTTACCTTATTTATTTTTACTTTATTTTACATTTTATAATTTTGCAATATGTGTGTAAAGAAGACATTTTTGTTATTGAAAATGATTCTTATTTGTTTATTTTCAAAATAGCTTATTCAAGAAATCCTTCCCGACTTTAAAGAGAGAGCAGTTCCACCAAAAGATGCTTTAGACATTTATATTGAACACCGTTTATTAATGGAAGCCCGTAATCAACATCCTGGAGAGCCATCCTGGAGAGCAACGTGATCCTAGAAATAAATATGCACCTGAATTGATGCGTCGATTGTGAGTTATTTACTTATTTTTGCTATTTATTTTTTATTATTATTATTTTTGTTTTGTTTATTATTTTGTTTATTTTTTTCTTTATTATTTTGTTTATTTTTTTGCTTATTATTTTGTTTTATTATCTTTCTCTTTATTTTGTTTCAATATAATTTGAATTCATCTGACGTGTTATTATTTTAATGAAATGTCACTTGATTGATTTGGTTTGATTTGGTAAAATTTGTTTTTAGTGCTTTGATGATTTTACAATTACAATTTTTTGTTTTTAGTGAAGTCTACTTTAAGAATCCTGATAGTGTGAAAGGTCAATCCGTTCGAGACATAAAAGCTGCTCACGTTGGAAAACTTGTAACAGTTAGAGGAATTATTACCAGATCTACTGAAGTTAAACCTATGGTTGTTGTAGCAACATATACTTGTGACCAATGTGGTGCCGAAACTTATCAGCCTGTAAGAATTAATTAGAACCAATATATATATATTAATAATATTAAATTATTTTATTTATATTTAAATTTAATTTCTTATTTAAAGTTTCTTTATTTTTAAAATCAAAATGATTCATTTTCGAATTTTGATTGAAATTTGCTATTTTATTTATTTGACTAATAAAGAGTAACTTAATATAAAAATAATTAATAATCAAAGACTAATAATAATGATTAATAATAAATAATAATAAATAATAATAATAATAATAATCACAGGTGCAATCGATGACCTTCATGCCACTTAAGTCGTGCCCTAGCGATGACTGTCGTCTCAATAAGTCTGGTGGAAGACTCTGTCTGCAAACGAAAGGCTCCAAGTTTGTCAAATTCCAAGAATTAAAAATGCAAGAACATGTGGGTATTTTTAGAAGTTGGTCTATTTTTAAGAATAATCGAACAAGATTTTTTTAGTTAGTTTTAAGATTAAGATAGTCTTTTGTTGATTAAAATGAGTTCTCTGTTTTTTTAAATTGCTCTTCAATTTGTTAAATTGTTTCTTTGTAGAGTGATCAAGTTCCAGTTGGTCATATACCTAGAGCATTGACAATATACTGTCGAGGAGAAACCACAAGGCAATGCCAAACTGGAGATCATGTTCTTGTCACTGGGATATTCCTTCCTCTTACAAAAAGCGGTTTCAATGCCAGAAATGCTGCCGGACTTCTCAGTGAGACTTTTATAGATGCCCATGTAAGATATAAATATTAATATAAATATTAATATAAATACAAATATAAATACAAACATAAATACAAATGTAAATACAAATGTAAATAACAAATAATATATAAACCACTAATGTCGACAGAACTAAAATTTCACTACTTTTACAGAGTGTAGTTTGTTTAAGCAATTCACAAACAAATGACGAAGATTCCGAATTAACTCCCGAAGAATTACAAGAAGTTTTGAGCAAAAATTTTTACAACAAACTTGCAAGCTCCATTGCTCCGGAAATTTACGGCTTAGAAGATGTCAAAAAAGTTCTCCTATTGCTTCTTGTTGGCGGAACCGACAAAAAGAAAGGAGATATTAAAATTAGAGGTAAAAAAGTGATTTCGATTTTCGCTTTTTTAAAACACTATTTCTTTATGTTGATGATTAACGAATTGTAAACGTTATAGGAAATATAAATATCTGTCTCATGGGAGATCCAGGAGTTGCAAAATCTCAATTACTCTCTTTTATAACAAGACTTTCACCAAGATCTCAGTACACGACGGGCAGAGGTTCTTCTGGAGTAGGATTGACTGCGGCTGTAATGAAAGATCCTCTGACTGGTCAAATGATGCTGGAAGGAGGTGCACTTGTTTTGGCAGATCAAGGAGTTTGTTGTATTGACGAATTCGACAAGATGGCTGAAGTGGACAGAACATCAATTCACGAAGTCATGGAACAACAGACAATTTCGATCGCTAAAGCGGGAATAATGACTCGTCTCAATGCTCGAGTGTCGATATTAGCGGCTGCTAATCCAGCTTATGGTCGATACAATCCTAAAAGATCAATTGAACAAAACATCCAACTTCCTCCTGCTCTCTTATCGCGTTTTGACATTCTCTGGCTCATTCAGGATAAGGCTGATCGTGATAATGATCTCAAGTAAGAATTAAAACTAATTCTTTATTATTTTAAACTAATGAATATGTTTATATTACATTCGTATAATTGTATACTTTTTTACTGTTGTATTTGTTTACAATTGTAATTTTCACAATTGTGTTCTTTACAATTGTATTCTTTACAATTGTATTTTATTGTGTTCTTTACATTTGTTTTTTTTACAATTGTATTTTTTATAATTGTGTTCTTTACATTTGTATTTTTTACAATCGTATTTTTTGTAATTGTGTTCTTTACAATTGTATTTTTTATAATTGTGTTTTTTGCAATTGTATTCTTCACAATTGCATATGAATTATGTCGAAAATGTAATCATTGTATTAACAGAAGACTTTAAACTCTAGATTAGCAGAGCATATCACCTATGTTCATCGTTATAGTGTTCAACCTAAAACAGAAGTTGAAGCAATGGACATGAATTTAATGAGAAAGTATATCGCCATGTGTAAAAGGAGAGAACCTACAGTACCTGAAGATTTAACGGATTTCATCGTTGGTCAGAACTATTTCGATTTACAAAATAATTACAAATTTATTATAAATAGAAGACGCAATATCTTTAATTTCAATAGCTTTTAATTCTTTTTTTATTTAATACGTTTTTTAATGCATTTTTTAATTTAATACGCTTTTTATTGCGTTTTTTAATTTAATACGTTTTTATTGCGTTTTTTAATTTAATACGTTTTTTAATACGTTTTCTGAAATTGCAGATAGCTACGTTGACATGAGAAGAGAGGCTAGAGACAAGAGTAAAGGGGACAAGACATTCACTTCAGCTCGAAACCTTTTGGGAATTTTGCGACTGGCAACAGCTTTAGCTCGTCTCCGATTATCCGAAGAAGTTGATAAAGACGACGTCATAGAAGCAAACAGATTGTTAGCGATGTCCAAGCATTCCATTAATTGTACGCAACAATTAGCGACAAGTGGAGGTATACAAACTAGCAAAAAGATATTCGAATTGATCCGAGAGCTTACACGTGACAGCAAAACTATCAAGGTTTCTGAAATTTTGGAAAGGTGCACCAGCAAAGGATACAAGCCGGACCAAGTTAATGACGTTATTGAAGAGTATGAGGAACTCAACGTTTTGCAAGTTAATCAAGCTAGAACAAAAATTACATTCATTTAATAGAAGGTAGAGCTCTCTTAAATATTTTTTTTATTCTCCAGGTCCTGTTTCACTAAAATCGATTAAAAGTTATTTTCTGATTAAAAACATCTTAACCGTTTGGTTAAACTGATACATTTTTAAAACTTTTTTTTTATGTTAATCGTCAACTTTTTTCAACTTTTTTTTAATGTTAGTCAACTTTTTTTAACTCTTTTTTTTAATGTTAGTCAACTCTTTTCAACTCTTTTTT
>WNHD01007368.1:0-10356 GCA_011057455.1 Ganaspis sp. Gsp50 | reverse complement strand
AGTCAAATTGGGGTGCTTTTTTCTGGGGAATCGAATGGAAAAAGAAAAATTTAAAAAAAGTTTCCGGAACACTGTCAAATTTGCAAAAATGTGAGACATGATTTTGTCACAAAAAAATAAGAAAATGAAAGAATTCTTTTTTTAATTACCAATTGATCCAGACGAGTGTCCAAAACGTTATACTACTCAAATTGTAATGCTTTTTTCTGGGGAATCGAATGGAAAAAGAAAAATTAAAAATTTGTTTCCGGAACACTGTCGAATTTGCAAAAATGTGAGACATGATTTTGTCATAAAAAAAATTAACAAATGAATGAATCCTTTTTTAAATTACTAATTGATCCAGACGAGTGTCCAAAACGATATACTACTTAAATTGGGGTGCTTTCTTCTGGAGAATCGAATGCAAAAAGAGGGTGTCTAACGGTCAGGGAAGTCATGGAAAAGTCATGGAATTTACTTGGTCGGGGTACAGTCATGGACAAGTCAGGGAATTTTTCTTTTGAACCGCATTAGACACCCTGGTTAACGGTCTTCATCATTTGTTTCCATACTCAGGCACCCAAATGGGCGCCACTATGATAATAAACACTGATTGGATTCGTAGAATCTATTTAAATATGGAAAAACGTGAACTTGTCGATTTCTAAGGCAACCCAATAGGGTTGATTAAGAATTCAGATTAGTACATTAATATTGCAAGATCGTTTTTTATTTTCTTTTTATTAGGCATTATTATTTCTTAATTATTAGGCATCCAAATGGGTGCCAGTGTAACCGTAAACACTGATTGGATTCATAGAATCAATTTAAAAACAGAAAAACGTGAATTCATCGTTTTCTAAGGCAACCCTACAGGGTTGATTAAAGATTAAAATTTCTACCTTAATATTGGGTTAACGGTATTCATCTTTTTTTCTTTTTTTTTATCAGTCACCTAAATGTTGACAACTTCAAATCGAAAACTTTGTGGTAAATTATAACTTCCTCTATGAGGATGCAATAAATGTAAATTATATTGGAAAATTAAAAATAGTGTTTTAGTTTGAAAATTTGTGACCCGGAAACAAAAAATTGATCGAAAAAAACGGAAAAAGACTGGTAATGATATTTTATAAAAGAAGTGGCCAGCCTGAGTCTTCTCTATGAAAAGTACACTGTAAAAAAGAAGTCTTACTTTCAGACCATTTTAGACTGAACCGGTTTACATCAGATCCAATTTTAACTAAATTTCAGCATCAAGAGTTTGATTTTAAGAAATAAAATTGACTTAATCTTGTTTTAAAGCATAAAATTTGCTGTCTTTCAGTCATTTTGGTTTTAAGATGCAAACGGTTTAAGACTTTGTTTTTACTGTGTACGTGGCACCATTAATAGTGTCTCGTTTTGGGATGTCAGCTTGGATTTTTCCCTTTCTTTGGATATCCTGTTAAAAGCGTGAGTGCGACGCAAATACTTCAAGCGTATTCGAAAGAGTGATACGCTTTCTGAGAAAATTTTTTTGGGCTTTGAAATTTTCGGCACTATTCATAGATTCGACTGTATACAGTTCTTTTTTTATAGATAAGAGATAGATAGATATAGATATAGATATAGATATAGAGATATAGATATAGATATAGATATAGATATAGATATAGATATAGATATAGATATAGATATAGATATAGATATAGATATAGATATAGATATAGATAGATAATGTCATTAAGATACAATTGATATACTTATAGATACAATTAGAGACAATTAACTAAGTTAAAGGCAATTAATTTAGAGACAAATCGGAGATATTTCTCACCCTGATTAAATATGTCCTCCACGATTCCGATTTCCTTACTAAACTGCTGCATAATGACGTCAAACTTTTTTGACAACTGGTCCTGAATAGCGGCTCGTGTTTTCAAATTTTTAAACTTGAGTAGCATGTTTAGAGCTTCTTCCGCACTTATGAGGACCATAAAGCACTCGTCTATAAAAACTTTGGCCTCGTTTTCTAAAGAAACTACTTGTGCATTAAACCAGTTCATTGTCGCATCCCAATTTTCTCTATTGAACTCGGAGAAAATGTTAAAATCCGCTTCCTGAATGGGTAAAACTAGCTTTCCAACTCTTTTAACGATCGCGTCAATCTGTGACGGATCGTTGATGATAGATTTCAATTCGGCTCCAAATATATTATAAAAATCTTGCAAAACACTCGCGATTGTATTTAAATCTTTACAGACGTTTGATATGTACTCTATTTCTTTGAAGAGCCGACGCTGGTCGAATTCCCATCTTACTCCTTTTCCAGATTCTTCTATGCTTTTTCTCGTTTCCAAATACGTCGCTTTCCATCTCTTTGTCATTTTGTGCGCAGATTCAGTTTTCTGGAGTACTTCCTCCAAATGTTTTCTGAATTTTTAATGTAAATGTTTATTTTATTTATTTATATATATAAATATATTTATAAATATGTATATGTATTTATACACGGAGAAAAGCCGCAAGTGAAATGAACCTAAAACTTACGTAAAAATTACTTAAGTAGTTGAGTTAGAATACTTAAGTAAAAATTACCTAAGTACTTAAGTACAATTTGCTTAATAATTTAGGCGATTTTGCTTCCTTATAGAGGAAGCATTGTAATCGTGACAATTTTTACCTAATACGTTAGGTAAATTATACTTAACTATTCTTTTTAAAATATATACGTTAGGTAAATATTACTTAAGTGATGTAGATAAGTAGTACTTAAGTAGATTTTACTTAACTAAATTAGGTTAATTTCACTTGCAATTTTTGTCCGTGTATATAATAAACATATATAATATAAATATAATGTAAATGTATTTTATCAAAAAGATAATTGTTGAAAAAAAGTTATGCAGTCGACTCTATGAATAGTGCCGTAGATTTGCAAGTCGACAAAACTTTTTTTAGAGAAGGTATCTTTCTCTTGAGTATGTTTGAACAATTTGCATTTTCGCTTATTGCAGAGTCACCAAAGAGGGGGTAACAATAGAAATTCCAAGAAGTGGTATACTATTCTTGGTGCTACTATTCATGATGGCACTATTCACACAGTTAACTGTAGTAACAATTTTTACCTTCTCATTAAAAATGGATTAATTCGTTTTAAAGGAAAATGAGCCTACTTGAAAAGAGTTTTGACTGCTAGGTTTTTCGTCACGTTTTGACACAATTGCCAAGAAATTCTCTCCAGCAATGGTACCATTTTGTTTTCAATGCTGTAGTATTTGGATAGGACCCACATCATCCTTATTCCGTTCATCAGTGAAGGAATAGCTTCCGCGATTGTCTCGAAAGAATCACTATCGCTGATTAGCTGGATAAAAATGTGTATTTATTTATGCTTTATTAGATTCTTAAGTATTCATAAGTATATATATTCACATATGTGACACGATTTAAAGAAAGGGACCTTAGAAGCATTTGAAAATAGGTTATGTTTACTGACAGTTTTAACTTTATTAATGCTTCCTTTTTGATTATTTGCAGATAAAAACAGCTCTACTTAATAGTATGTGTACTAAACATTCTAGAAAAACTTTTAATTGCAAATAATTGAAAAAGAAAGCATTTATCAAAAGTTAAAACTACCATTAAACATAACCTATATTCAAATGCTTCTAAGGTCCCTTTCTTCAAATCGTGTCACATATATGTATTCATAAGTATTTTTTTGCTTTTTACACTGGGAGAAATTTGTCTTGATTCTTGTTTCACGTATTCTTTTCTCTCAGTGTATCTGTTAATTTTCATTGATCATTTATCTCATTACCTTAAAGTACCTCAAGACTGTCAAAAGAAATTTATTGTTATCTCTAGCTTCCGTATAATACTTCCAGAGTTCTTTCTGAAAGTAATTAAAATTTGAGCCAATAATTGACATCTTTTGGTTTAGAATAAACAATATCCTTTTCACAACTGGAGTTTTTAGTTGTTCGACCAAAACTGACAATGAAGTCTCTCTTTCCCTCCAATCATCGTATTCAGCCATTGGACCATTTCCGTGTGGTTCTTTTTTTGCATAGGTATCTAAGGTCTAGAAAAATTTTACAATTTTATATTTATAAACTTCCGTTGTATTTTATATTTAAACTTCTGTTATATTTTTTATTTAAAGTTTGGTTATATTTTCTATTTAAAGTTCGGTTATATTTTATATTTAAACTTGTGTTATATTTTATATTTAATAAACTTCTGTTATATTTTCTATTTAAAGTTCCGTTATATTTTATATTTAAACTTCTGTTATATTTTATGTTTAAAGTTCCGTTATATTTTATATTTATGTTCTCTTTTTTGTTTAAATTTCTGTTACATTTTGTACTTAAAGTTCTATTGGAGTTTCTAATTATTGCAGTTTTTGTCAAAACATTGAATTGTTCGGAATTGTTCAGTTTGTTGTTTTATTGTTTAATAAGCATTATTTGGGATCTAATTTGCCTTTTTTATGTACCGAAGATGCGGCAATGGTCCCTATAGGGATATAGAAGTTGGTTCAAATACCTTTTGAATATGCTTGCCCCAAGCCAAGACAGATTCTTCCAATTGTTCTATGATTGCTTGATTTGAGCATAAAGTGCTATCAGTTACTTCCGGATCTGTTAGCTCCGGAATTTTCGGTATTGTCAGTAAAACCTCGCCATCAATATGTTCTAATGTCCTGTAAAAACATTTGAAATTTATTACCAGCATTTTACATAGGTACAATTATATCTAAATTTTGAGCTAAAACCCATACTTTTCCAAAGTTGTGTACAACCTTGTAGCAAAAAGAAATAGCTATAAATTTTAATCAACATGTCAACAATTTCTTTATTAAGAAACTAAATTATGGACGAAAATTAACGGAATTGACTGGATAGTTACATTATTCGAAAATTAGTTACATTATTCGGAAATGAACTTATTTTGAGCCAAAGTTACACAAGGAAACTCTAATTTAATTATTTAGAAACTAGTTAAAATGTTTGAAATACTGAACACTATTTGGAAATTAGTTAAATTACATGTAAATTAAGATTATTTGGTAACTAGTGAGATTATGGATATTACTATTATTTGGAAAGAAGTTAAATTATATGGAAATGAACCATTCAACAGATGCGGACAACTTGTTGAGATAATCAAGAAGATCTTTTTTAAGTGGTTCTACTGGAGTTTCATCTATTTCTTCTTGTTTAGTGATTGAGGCTGAATAAGTAGATTTTTGTGATCTATTTGAAACTGAGTCGAACTTTTTAGCATCCGATTGTTTCTGACTCAGGGATGTGTCTTTGCTTTTCTTGCTCCGAGTTAACTCTCCGCTTCGTTGATTAGTACGCAATCCCTCTTTCTCTGAGATTTTATCAATGTTCCTTTGTTCTTCCGATTCCATTACTTTACTTTTCAGCTTAATTGCTGCCAATGAGATTCTTCTGTAATCGGAAGGTCGCATAAAAGCCGACGCCTGTTATATATGGTTTATGTTTATTCAATTTTATTCTTTAACTTTACGAATCAGTATATAGTAATGTGTAAATACTATAGTAGTATGTAACACTAGTTGCAATATTTGACAGTTCTTTTCGACTTTTTAATTAAAAAAAGATAGTGATGATACTGATAGATAGATAGATACCTGTGATGCTGCAACCGTTTGCAAGGCAGATGCAATTTTTTCACTGTGAATTGAACTTGATAATGAACTGTACATTTCTTGAGTGTTCAGCTTCAACGCGGCTCCAGGTCCTCTAAATTGTTTTTCAACTAGAGGTTTGTAAACCTGTGTTGTAAACGATGTTAGACGTGTTTCTTTTTAAAGAGTTTTTTATTTGTTAAATTTTGATTTGTAATTTTATTTGTAATTTTATTTGTAATTTTATTTGTAATTTTATTTGTAATTTTATTTGTAATTTTTATTTGTTAAATTGGAAGCTGAATTTATTTACATATATACAGAGATCACAGTTCGTCCCCTTTTTTACCTAATCCCCTTTTTTCTCCTTATTTTTTCCCCTTTTTTTTTAAGAAAATTCCCTAAAACACCTAAAATCAAATATCTTTCCCCCTTTTCTCCTAATTTTTAATAAAAATTTTTTTATTAATTTTTCAACAATAATACTTCAGACTACTTCAAAATACTTCAAAATACTCCAAATATTTAAAAATACTTAAAGCTATAAAAATCCATATAATTTAAAATACTTCAAAATAATTAGAAGAACTCTAAAATATTTAAAAATACTTCAAAATATTTAAAAATACTTCGAAATATTTAGAAATACTTCAAAATATTTAAAAACCCGTTTTGACTCGTGTATACTTTAAATAAAATAAAAATACTTTAAATTACTTTAAAATAATTTAAAATATTTTCAAATACTTCTAAATACTTTGAAATATTTAAAACCACTTAGAAATATTTAAAAACACTTAGAAATATTTAAAAACATTAAAAAATACATCAAAATATTTAAATATGCTAAAAATTACTTTAAAATACTTCAAAAACATTTTTATTACTTTCAAAGACTTCAAAATATTTAAAGATACTTCAAAATAATCCAAAGTATTTAAAAATATTAGTATTTTGAGTATTTTTAAATACTTTGAACTATTTTGTAGTTTTTTAAAGTATCATAAAGTAATATAAAGGATTTCAAGTATTTTGAAGTTTTTTAAAGTACTTTAAAGTATTTGAGAGTAATTTTAAGTAGATTTAAATATTTTTAAGCATTTTGAAGTGTTTTTAAATATTTTGAAATATATTGAAGTGTTTTTAAAGGCATTTAAAATATTATAGTTTTTCAAAATGTTTTAAAAGGATCTAAAATACATCAAGAGTACTTCAAAATACTTCAAAATATTTAAAATTACTTTAAAATACTTAAAATAATTTTAATATGTAAAATAATGACCTTGAGTAATTTAAATTCTATAGAAAATTACTTTTGCAATAACCCTAAAAGCTTTAATTAAAAAATTTTCATTTTTCCAAAAGTAATTCAAATTCTTACTTGTTCTTACAAAATATTGAAAAATTAATTTTGTTACATACACATACACACACGCACACCAGCAAAATATAATGGAAATTTTTCTATTTTTCTCATGGAAATCATGGGAAACTCATTGAATGAAAGGAAATCAATTTTGTATTTTTAAATTAATAGCAAAAGATTAACTAACGTTTTTAAAATTTTTGAATATTACTATGTTATTCTTTTTTTCCATCATTTCAAAATTCCCTTTTTTAAAATTGAAAATCCCCTTTTGCACCTAAAATTGAACGAAAAAACGACTGTGATCCTTGTATATAGCACATTTATGCAAAATATATTTATATATCGCATTTATGTAGAATATATTTGTGACGCGCTCCAAAGAAAGGGACCTTAGAAGGAAAAAATTGTAGGTTATGTTTGATGATAGTTTATATATTGTATATATATACAATATAAATATACACAAGGTATTTATAAACTTTTAATTGCGAAGAATTGAAAAGAAATCTTAATCAATCTTAATTAATCTTAATCTTAATCAAATGTAACCTATAATCATTTGCTTCTAAGGTCCCTTTCTTCGGAGCGCGACACATGTATGCATCTTATTTATGCGTAAAATATTTCTGTAGCATATTTTAGTATCAAATTTCTGCATCAGATTTATGTACCATATTTATAGTTATTTATACGTGTTAAATCTATTTTTATCTAGGGAATTACATAATATACGTAAATTTACATACATAGGTAAGCATTCGGTTTAGGGTGGATAGGAAATTCCCATTCAAAGATCCAGCGATTATGTATCGAGGCATTTCAGCAAAACATACTTCTAAAGTATTAAACGACGATATCCCTTCTTCACTTGTTCTCATGAAATATATTAAATTTGTGTCAGATAGATCAGTTCTCTTGTCGTCGATTTCTCCAAAAAAGATATGCAAAACAGGAACTTCAACTACCTTGTCCACAACTTTCTATAGAAAATTGTTTGATATTTACAAATATTAACAACACTGTAAAAACTGTCTTAAAATTAAAAACGACCACACTGAAAAAACAAAATGTTCTTTTTCAATGCTCCATCTGTTAAGTTCCAAGATAAATTGGAATTCTACAGAAAAAAATTAAAATGAATTTTTACAGTTTAAAAATTCAAGTTCATCTTGAAATTTAACAATTTGTTTCTCCTGTGCAAATTGACTTTTTATGTCATTGACTTTTATTATTTTTGTCATTGACTTTTATATATTTGACAAATCAGACATTTTTATAACTTGAAACAAGATTGGGTCACTTTTTGGTCCTAAAATTGTCTTGATGCTAAAATTCAGTCGAAATTCGATCTGATTTAAATAGTTTGAGTTTGAATATGAAAATTTAAATTTTTCGGTCTGAAACGAAGACTGAAAGTCTTATAAAAGTTGTATAAAGACTTTATAGTAAATCTTTATATTCTTTACTTTTTTATAGTAAAATCGTTGCGAAAACGAATAGTTACAAATAATTAACAAATAATTACGTTATAATGTGTCTTTACATAAATTGTTTTTTTTACATAAATTGTGTCTTTACATAATTTTTTTTTTTTTACATAAATTGTGTCTTCATGTAAAAAAATGTGTAAATGAAAAGACATGTGTAAATGAAAAGACATGTTGCATGTGCAAGTGTAAATTCTTATTACTCTTACCTTAGTGAGTATGTACTTATCCTCGTCTCCTGGTGGTGGCAGAAAAGTCACTTTTTCTACTAAAAAGTATTGTAAGATATTCAAGATTTTTAAATTTTTGTAAAATAGTGAAAAATGTGCTTTCTGTACATTTTAAAATTTTTCTTTGGGAACTGAAAATGTGTACTTACAAGAGGGATCACTTTTGGTTTGAGACTTTTTTTTAAATTGTGTAATGGGAGTTACGGCTCGTCCTTCTTCTTCGTCTTGATCTAAATAGTCACCTTCTTCACCAGCTTCACTGGCTAGTAATATAGAATGAAACGATTTTCCTAAAGTCATTGATGATCCTGTCATTGCACTCACTGCTGAACTTGGCACTTCGCCAGTGTCCTTTTTTCCCTTACTTTTCTTTCCTTTCTTCGGTTTCTTGTCCTTTTTTCGTTCCTCATCTTGCTTTTCCACTTTCCCTTCAAATAGAATGCGTTATAGGTAAATAAAACTAAAATTAAATTCGTTGAAACTAAGACTAAAAAGTTTACTAAATTTACTAAAATTAAATCCATTAAAACTAAGATTAAAAAGTTTACTAAATTTACTAAAATTAAATCCATTAAAACTAAGATTAAAAAGTTTACTAAATTTACTAAAATTAAATTCATTAAAACTAAGAATTAAAAGTTTACTAAACTTACTAAAATTAAATTCGTCAAAACTAAGATTCAAAAATTTACCAAATTTGCTAAAAATTAAAAACTAAACTACATCAAAACTATAAAAGTAAATTAATTAAAACAGAAATTCATTAAAACTGAAAGTAAACTATTTAAAACTGAAATAAAAATGGATTTTAAACGAAAATGATGAGCAAAACTTTTCTCTCTGAAATTTGGAAGAAAAAAATTTTGCTTGTTCAAGTTAATTAACTTAAATATATTATTCTGTTCTACAATAATGAAGTAAATTGATGCGAAAAATATGAAACATTTACAAATGTTATGAAAATTGAAACACAAAACTACAAAAGCTGTAGGTATTTTAAAATTAAAATTCTTGGGGAAAATTTTGCTACCAAATTTATTGAACTTATCGTGATGTATGTTGCGCTTTAATGATTTTTTATTTGAAGCAAAGAAAACATGGTATTCGAAAAAATAGTAATTACCAATAAACACTTGCTTTCATTTTATTAATATGAATCAAATTTTTATTTTTAAACATGATTCATAAACATGATTTGTAAATTGCAAGTGTTCAATATTAAATGACGAAAATATTAAAATATTTCTAAATACTGGTTTTCGATTTTCTACGATTGTTATTTAATTACAGAACAACAAAAAATTTAAATAATCTAGTACGATTGTTTATATTATTTAAATTTATTTATAATTGACTATTTAAAGGTTTTTGTACTTTTTCTACCTTCTAAGGATCGAAATTAATCATCTTTATAATTTATGGCATACACGTAAATATAAAAAATACTATATAAAATAATATATAAAATAATATATAAAATAATATATAAAATAATATATGAAATAATATATAAAATAATATATAATAATAATAAAATAATATATACTCTCTAAATCTGAATTAGTCATTTTCTACTAATTCAACAGCGAAAAGTCGTTTACCAATTGAAATAGTAAACATTTACTATTTTTTAGTAAACAT
>WNHD01007362.1:0-13077 GCA_011057455.1 Ganaspis sp. Gsp50 | reverse complement strand
TCTGAAGTATTTTGAAATATTTCAAAGACTTTTTAATTATTATTGAATATTTTGGAGTAGTTTGAAGTGGTTTGGATTATTTTAAACTAGTTTTAATTCGTTTGAAATATTTTAAAGACACTTTAACTATTTTTAAATATTTTGAAGTTTTCTTATGTTAAAAAAGGTATAAAATTTTGGTAAAACTTAATAAACATCATAAAGTAAATACATTAAATAGACAAATTAATTTCCATGATATAAATGAAAATTCCATGAGATTTCCATGATTCCATGAGATTTCCATGATTCCATGAGGAATAATGAAATTCCATGAAAATTCCAGGTTTTCCACAGTTGTAGAAACCCCGATTTTTTACATATATAAATTTTATTCTTAACGTAGACATAACTTTTTTAAAACATTTTATTTATGAACAGAAAAAAAGGACTTAAAGTTTTTAAAAATTTCCCGGTTAAATAAATATCCCGGTTATTTCTTGGTTAGTAGACACCCTGAATAAAACAAAGTCGTTTTTTTAACGTTTCGACAGTCCAGCTGTCCTCATCAGAAACTAAAAGTTTATTAACAAATTAAATTTTACACAAATGAATAAAATAATTATTACTATATGAAAAATAAAATATAAAGAAAAATAGTTACCGATAAAAATGTATGTTAGACTAAGTCTTAACAGGAATAAATCCATTTGTTTGTTTAAAACAAGTTATCATTTTAAAATAAAATAAAACTAGTGACATTTGAATTTTGTCGCACATGAATGACAGTCTCTTGGTCGAGGTTTGGAATTCAACTAACAATATAAATAAGAATAACTATGTCTAATTACAATTATGGTAAACATATGCGAGTGATTGTACAGAAAAAGATGTAAACAATTTTGATTGCTAATTTTTGGATTAGAAAATTGATATTTATTATTAACTGAGAAATTATTATTTTGAAAAAACTTATTATTAAAAACTTATTATTATTAGTTTTTGAATTAATAAATAAACGTTGATAATTTGAAAAAGAAACAAAAATAAAAATATGAAACTCTTGATAAAAAATTATTGCACAAATGAAAAAATGAGAAACAAAAGTGAAACAATTCGGAAAATAAATTAGAAGTTTTTATACCTATTTTCACTCAGTAAGAAAATGAAAATACAAATTACTGAGATTTTTGGTGTCTCCTTTTTTATTAATTGGAATTCTCTGTAAATTAATGTGAATCACAGAAGTGATACGTTCAAAAGCATTTGTTTCTTTATCTAATATTGAAAATCCTTTCCAATCAAAATCATGTTTAAATTCTTTTTTGTGGGCTGTAAGTACAGTGTTCTTGTTTTTCTGTTTTGTGTTCATTAATTCTTACACCATTCTTTTTGTTTCACCTATGTAGGATGCTGTGCAATTCTTACAGTTAATTTTATATAACGTATTGGTAATATCAATTTTTTTATTTATATCTTTACCTTTTTTAACAATATCATTTTGATTAGAATTATTTTCAGTTGGAACAGTTATATTATAATTTTTTAAATAATAAGTTCTTTCAAATAAACTTTGTGCATATGGTAAAAACATTTTTGGAGATTTTTTATATAAAAACTTATTCATTACTATATTATCGTTATTAGTAGTTTTTAAAACATTATTCATTTTTTAATATGTTTTTCAATAAAGTGAATCGGGTAATTATCTAGTAAAGTCTGTATAATATATTGTAAGTTTTCTGAAGTTTTTGGTGCGTAAGTTTCAAAGCTCTATCAGTTAAATTATAAATAATTGCAATTTTTTGTGACTGTTTTATTTGACTCGTAGAGATTGTTTTCCTTCAATATTTTAATTAATAAGAATGTAGAATTGTTATACAGCGATGTGAACATAGAAAAAAGTTTTTAACCAACTTTTTTAGCAGGAAAATTTGTAATACACCAAACATCCTAGCAATTTATTTGAAAACGAACCCACTCAAAATCTCGATTCTCACTCCATAAATAACACCGATTATCACTTGTTCAACGTCAAAAAAACTCGCGGACAAAAACAATAAGTTCCCCTTGGTTCTTGCTATTTTTCAAACTTCTCGAGGGCTCCTGGAAATTTAGGCTCGATTTTTCATCCCTTTTTGCCCGACGTGGCAGTGCGAGGTAATGGCACAGGCTGAGCATAATAAATGGAGTTAGGTGCGTGTGCGAGCCTACTTTTCAATTCGAGGCTAAGAGTCAATAAGTGTCGACGGATGATCTACAGCTCTTGTAATAAGGCATGGTAGAATTCATGGTAAATGCCATCAACAACTCCTTTGCCTCCCAGGCTGGAATTCTCAATGTGAAATGTGATGCTATGGTGAAAATTCGGAGGAAGGGGTCCTTATAAAGAACTTGGTTAATATTTTTGTCATCCACTTCATGTTCGCAAGAAGCGCGACAGACCTATTTTGCCTCCCAAGTTGTATTAAGTCTGCACTCAACCTGTGTCTGGACTTTAATATAAATTCATGCCGCGAAGGGATGAATTATTCACAATGTATTGTGCACTGTAACAGAAAAGCAAATTGAACGTGTTTTTGTAATATTAAAAAATAATAAATCTCTTTTGTACATAATATACTAATTAAAAATGTGTTTCTTTGTTTCAGGTGAGTCAAGTCATTCAGTTGAAAATTATTTTCGTGAGTAACAAATCTTTTTCTTTAACGGTCACTTTAATTTTACACCAAGTTGAAGACCACAACGTTTTTCATCAACGATTTAAACTAAAAATATTTTTCTACTTATTTTTTCTTTCTAATTTTTATCTCAAAAGTTTTCATGAAATATGTATTTTATTTATTTGATAAAAAATATTGTATAGGCAATAATTTTTATAATATTCCGCTTGGTGATATATTAATTTTTTTTAATTGTTGACAAAACATTGCGGTCTTCAACTAGGTTAATTTTGCAAGACTTGTTAGTTTCATGGTAATTTCTAATAATTTTCAAAATTGAAACAAAAACTTGAAATTCCAGGATCAACGATTTATTCTTTTTTATCTTCAAAATTTTGAATATCGCGCAAGCGCAAATAGAACAAATTAAGACAATTTTATAGCCAAGTAATGTTAATGAATGCAAAAATAAAGTGTCAAACGTTCAAATGGACTAAAATTTTATTCTATTTTTAAAAATTCAGATTTGTTGTAAAATATTATTTTACGTAACAATTGTGAACTTTTATGTTAGTGTTTAAAAACCGTCCGTAATGAAGCCAAGAACAATTTTGAGGTTATTCACAAAATATTGTTTCCAGTTTGGAATGTTTAATATTCTCTATCGCAAAGTAATTCTATGCCAATATAAATTTTTAAAATACTCATTGCGAAACAAGATTCTTTTCAAAAGACACATAGGTGCTTCAAAATCCATACGACTTTTTTAAAATGAATTATTTTCTAACAAAATTCATATTATAATATCAAAATAATTTGGTGATTTATTTTCTCTTTTGGAAATGTATTTAAACAATAGCACTTTAATAATCAGCTATGTCCGTGACAAGTGAATTATGCGATATTCTAACCTCAAAATATCAAAACTTTCGATATCAAACAATTTGCTAAAACAAGATCCGCACTTAAAGGAAAAATGACAAAACTCACCTCTTACAATTTTTATTGGTTAAGAATAAACTATAAATTTCAATTCCTTTCATTCACAATTCACTTGCTGTGACCACACAGTGATAATTTAATAAATAATATTTGTTCGAAAAAGAGGATGAAAATGATTTATGAAGAAACATAGACACACTGTTTGACGATTTAACACTTGAATTGCAGTAAGTCAACACGCAGCGACTGACACTTTGATAATGTACACAAGTCTGGTAAGGTAGGAAGCTTTTTATCCTGATAACTTCACAGCGCCCTCTTTTCGTTGCAGAATATAACTACTTCCCTGATATCTCTGATTTGTGGCAAACCTGAACTATACTTTTTATTACCGCTTTGCCTGGCTTGTAAAGTGTATCGAGGCGTATGAAAAGCTCCCAAACTCTAAAGTTCGAATATTTAATTATACGAAAATCATAATTTTCAAAGTTTAGAATTTCATTTAGTAGAAAATTAAATGTTTAAAAATTTTAACATCTGGAAATTGTAATCAACATAATTGGCATTTATTGGAATTTGTATTTTTATTAATTATAATTCAACAAAAGTTCATTTGGGATATTATTCAAATTGTGGAATTTCTATTTACAAAAATATATAAATATTAGTTATTATTTAACATAATCTTTAAATTCAGAATTTATTTTTAATAGAAATGTTTAATTTGCAAAGTTTATTTTATAGAATTTAAAATTTTTTGTGTTAACATATAGAAGGCCAGCTGTTAGTTAGGAATTATCTAGTAACAAAATGTTAAAGCATACCATGCCAGGACTGTACAGTCGGGAACAATAATGCCTTCCAAAAGGTTACTAGACAAATTCCTACTCTGCGTGTCGCTTTCTATGTTGTTTCATTCTATGCCTATGTGAGAAATATTAAGGCATGGAATAAAGCAACATAGAAAGCGACACGCAGAGTAGGAATTTGTCTAGTAACCTTTTGGAAGACATTATTGTCCTCGACTTTACAACAGAAAAGCGCCAGTGGACCTTTCTCACAAAAGTGCGCGTACATTTTAAATATTTTTGCTTGTTTGCATAAAATTAAATTTTTTATTAAGATATTGAAAAATACTGATTATTTTGAAACTCTAAGTTTAGTAATACCAAATTTCAATATTTTAATAAGAAAAAAATTAAATGTTTTGCAAACAAGCAAAAATATTTTTAATTTTTCGCGCACTTTTTAATGTCCAGTGGTGCCTTTTTCTTGTGCTTAACCAACATGAATAAATGTGCATAAGTTGGAAACTCAGTAGTGTTGAAAATTTCTGACTGCGCAGAAAATTTTCCTAAGACAAATCACCAGCCCAGTAAGAAGGACAAAATTGAAAATAATAGAAAATTTTACAGTTCAATTCAAAAATCACGTTTTTTCAATTATTTTCAATTCCATTTCTCTCCAACTCCAACCTATTCTCTGCAAGAACCAAGTCCCAGGAAAAAATTAATTACAATCAATTCGCTTTGAATTTTTTCATTAAATTTTAAATTATTTTCAATTTGCTTCTAATGTTTCATCAACTTTTAAATTATTTTCAATTTGCTACTAATGTTTCATCAACTTTTGAATTATTTTCAATTCACTTTTAATGTTTCAGCAACTTTTGAGTTATTATCAATTCACTTTTAGTGTTTTGTCAATTCTTGAATATTATTACCAATTCCATTTTACTTTTCTTATTGAACAAAAGTACACTTAAATATCCATAAAATTTCATTCTATTATAATTCACTGCGGTTGGACGAATAGAGAGCGTGTTTTCTGGGCCGTGAACTCGGGTTCAATTCTTCGACTCGTCGATTTTTTTTCTGATAAAAATATTAAAAAGTAATACAAAATAATTGGATTTAGCTTAATTTGAACATCTTGCAAGGAATAGAAAAGAATTTGAGAGATATGGAGTTCAGAATAATTAAAAAAATTTAATTATTTTTAATTTTGTCCTTATTGGGAGGTCATGGCTATAACTTGGAGAGTGCCAATGTAAAAACGATTATTATTATTATTATATATTATTATTATTATTATTATTATTATCATCTTCATCATCATCTTCATCATCATCATCATCATCATCATCATCATCATCATCATAAGGGGTCGTCCATAAACTACGTAGCCCGTCAAGGGAGAGGGGGGGGGGGTCAAGACATTTGCTACACTAAGTGGAAAAAATGGCGCTAATGTATGGAACAGTGTGCTACATGGGGATGGGGGGAGGGTCTAAATTTCCAAAAAAATGGGCTACGTAGTTTATGGACGATCCCTAAGACAAAAATCCGGGAGTTGCATTTAGTATTAAAGCAACACGAGCGCCATGAGCAAGTTCAGAACTAATCCAGTTTAAGTGAGCGACGGTCGATAACAGTTTTATCGACCGTCGCTGTCAATGATCGTCCATAAATCTTACCTCTTGATGCTCTTGATTTACTTTGCACAACAATCGGTCGCGTAGCAACGTATCTTACTGTTTTACAAGTTTATGAATTCAATGAAATTGAAAGATGAAAAGAGACATAAAAGAATAGGAAAAAAATCATAAAAAGAGGTTTGTTTGGATAAGGGAGTTTTTAGAGGGAATGTGATAAATGCAACACGGCATTCATCATTCCGCTTACCTATCTTCCATCCATTCTCAAAATCATGGCGCGGCACGCTCGTCATAACCTGACAAGTCCTGACGCAGATGTTGCAGAGAAGTGGCGCTTTGGAAACAGACCCTGCAAAAGAAGAATGGTGTAACAGCTGATGATAAATCCCACCTGCTCGAAGCTTATGACGAATCTTGCCAAAGTGTCGAGAGGCAAAATTACTTCCGACTTCCGGTTAGATCGTCTCAACCAGTCATTCTTGATGACTTACAAGACTTTCAAACACGTCCCAGATGGCACAACCATAAAAAACAAATTTTCTCTTTCAAAACACAAGACTTGTAAAAATAAATCTGGTTCTCTGATTTTTTCTCTGACAATAAGTTCCCTACTCAATTTTGCAAATTCTTATACCGTTTCCATTTGTTTAACCTTGTCTTTTTTAACATACTCTCGTTGATAGCGTATCGTATCTAATTTCACAAATCAGGGCAAATCCTTTGAAACTCAATCCAGTGAAAAAAGTATTGGAGTTTTAGTTTGTGAATGCGCCAGAAACGCGAGCACAGCAACCCGTGTGGCTTTATATCGTTGATGACTGCACCACGAGCCGGATATTTGACGGAAAATCGTTTTTGCGTGAAAAATGACTTGAGGGCTGCTTTGAAGGCAGTTTGAATTTAAAACGGATTGGGATTGAATCGTCCTAACGCTCTGGCTGCTCAGTGAGTCCTTCTTTTAGGTTTGATCTCAGCAGATAGGCTTCATGAATAAAATCGTAATTTTTCAGATTGCCGTGTCGCACCGTGTCGAGCAGAATTCAGTCGGAGATCAGCCGATACAGGGGAAAAAAAGGAAACGGGAGGAAAGCGAAAGGAAAATCACTGGTTCTCGTGGGAAAGGTGAGATCGTATCTCGCATCTCGATCGACTTCTGATTTTCTCTAGGTTCGTGCGTGGAAACGCGAATGTGAAAACTTTATCCCGTTATTGCCGTTCTTTTAAACCGAGTTTGTCCAACTTTTAATACCAATGCACAGTCCGCGGAAATGAGTGGCAAACTTTAAATCGAAATTGTGAAACAGTGTAAACACAAAAGTCGAAAAGTACCCATTTTCCGCGTATCGATAATGACATTTATTTTAATGCTTTTCTTTTACGATTTATCCGAAAAGGTATTGCAGTTGAAAAGGTTAACCTTAAAAATAATTAGCAGTGCTTCTAGTATTCAAAATTAATCAAGGCGGTCCGAAAAATGCACTAATGAATAGAAGAAACATTGTCAAAATACTCGATATAGGTACACAGAAAGAAAAATTTTGTAAAAATTCCTGTGCTGTCCCATGAAACCGATATCAGGCACCGGAAAATTTACTAGACAATTCTGTAGTAAATTTGGCAAAAAAAGTTGGTACGAAATGCTTCATGAGTCGCAAACATGTTAAAAAAAATAAATTTTCAAAAATAGTTGCTAAAAATTGAATTTTGTATTTTCTGGGTAGTTTTTTTTCGGTTTTTAACACAGGTAAAAATTCGTCTAGTAGAACTTGAAGGGACGCGGAATTTTTAGTGTCAACTTTCCTCATCCTGGATTCGTTGGAGAACCATTCGTCATATAGAGTAGACATTTAGAGAATAGCATTAAAGTTATACTAAGGCAGATACAACTCTTGTGAAGTCATGGAAGTGTTTATGCTTTGTTCTGGTGTCTGCCATACTTCTCTAACATTCTTGCTTTTCCACCTAGACTCAAGCCACTTGCTGATTTCATAATACCGCCTAGCGTCCTAATTAATATTAATTCTCCTCGCATTTTCTTCTGCACATGCAAAGGGCTGAAAGTCTAACTCTCGATTAAGAGTAATTTCTATCCTCTGTCTTATTTTACGCACTAAGAGACTTTTAGACTCTTTAAGACACTTAAAAAGAGTCAAAAAGAATCTTTTCGAAAAAATCTAAAAGATTATTTTTTACATCTGAAATAATATGTGACATGATTTAAAGAAAAGGGCCTTACAAGCATTTGAAATTAGGTTATGTTTGTTGATAGTTTTAACTTATTAAATGCTTCCCCTTTAATTATTTGCAGACAAAAACAGTTTTTCTCGACAATGTACAAAAAAGCAATTCAGGAAAAACCTTATTTCGTTGCAAATAATTAAATAGATGCAAAAATATATTACCCTTTCTGAAGAAAGGGACCTTACAAGCATTTGAAATTAGGTTATGTTTAAGTAAAACATAACCTAATTTCAAATGCTTGTAAGGTTTAGGTAAAACATAGCCTAATTTCAGATGCTTGTATTAGGTCCCTTTCTTCAGATCGTGTCACATATGTATATTTTAAAGTGTATTCCCTATTGAAAAAACCCGCCTGGACATCCTTAATAAACTTCAAATATTGTTTCATAACCTCTTAAAAAACGCGGAAAAAAGTGAGTGAGACCCCTACGGGGTCTCAAAATTCAATTTTGATGTCCATATTTTAATTTGACTTAAATTTAAAAAGTAAAAAAAGTGATTGCGGATTTCCGCATGGATTCCGCGCGGATTGTCCAAGATACAAACGCGGATTCCCACGTGTAATTCTGTGTGGAAATCCATGCGGATTTTTTCAATAGGGTTGTTACGTTCAATTATTTTTGACAATTTTTACATTCACATCAATAATGAGAGTGTATTTATTTTTGAATTTCTATTAATTTTTTTATTTTAATTTTGGACTTTTTTTTAATTTAATTTGTTAACTTTTCTTACTTTTGCTTCCTCATAGGGAGGCCTTGTAATCGTGTTTAATACGTAGTATACATACTTTTACCGAATTTGTACAACAAAAATATTTGAATACATATTATTTTTTTATTCTCTTAGTTTTCATAATTCTATTTATGAGCCAAAGCTTCGTTTACGACTTTTTCTTATTAACTATCCTTACTTTTCTTATTATTTTTCTCATCCAGCTATGTTCATCATAAATAAACCTCCATCCGCCTTTTCTGATGCTCAAAATACTCTTTTGTTTTGAGAAAAATCCTCTTTTATGAGATTCACGTTAAGCTTCTAATTAACTTTGCCATTCAATCATGCTTTTTCCTTTCAATCATTAAAAGTAAATCTAAAAACAAATAAATAAACAATAAATACTGATTCAAATTTTCCAAATCGATTATAATATTATTTGTATAATAATAATGATGATAGTAATAATAATAACAATAATAATAATAATAATGATAGTAATAATAATAATAATAATAATAATAACAACAATAATAACAATATAAATAATAACAATAATAATAACAATTTAATAATATTAATAATAATCCGTTTGTTAAAAAATGTCAAAAAATGATCGAATAAGGACATGAAGAAAAAGCAGAAAAGAGAACAGAAAAGAAATATAAAAGGATAATAGAACCTGAAATCGTTATATTCTGGTATTTGGCCAGCCGAATATTTTTGTTTGCGCTCGAACAATCGAATCAATTTTTCAGCGACCGCCCTCTCTTTAGATACATAATCCCTGTGGATAAATTTTGAATTTAAATGTTGAAAAAAGAGAGAACTGAGTCGAAATAGATTGAACGTATGCGATTGCTTTCATGGAATTATAACCGGAACACGATCCACAAGTTCATAACGCAAAAATCGATGTCACTCTATATTGGTGGTTGGTTGCTGACCTAACTATAAATGATTCGAGGGATTTAGGTTTCAGCGTCAGATTTTTAACTGAAAGCCAATTATTGTTTTTTTACAAAGAAATCTATCGCTCCACTGACTCAATTCATTGTTCGAAATATTTTTTTGTCACTACTGTTGAAGTGGTAATAAAAAAAGTCACAAATCGTCAATATAAATTTCGAAAAGTATTCTTGTGTATTGGTATTGAATATTTTGTACTTTTATGCATTTTTTACATTCTCATCATTTTTAATGGTGAAATATAATTTTTATTCCAAATCTATTTTAAATAAAAATCCACTTCTTTACAAGTCATACTTTGTTTTCGACAGATAAAATAATAATTTAATTTTCTATTGCTGTCTAAATAAAGAAATGTTTGGTGGGCGAACCAGGCCGACTATAAATATCGCAGTTTATTGAAAATTATATTTTCTGTTGACCTTTTCATATTCATTATATTATGCAACACTTTATGTATTATTGTTGATATGAAGAGTAAAGCCATCCATGAAGATGAGGTGATGAAAGAATAAGTGGACACACAAGCGCTTCTTTTATAGCAGTTGATAGAGGCACGGCACTCTCGAAGAGTGGGGACATACGCTCTGATTGACTAGACGAGCCAGCGACCAATAGCATGCTCGCGTTATGCGCAGACGTCGCGTTCCACTGCTCACGAATGTTCATATATTCGTAATTCTTATCAACGAAAATCCATTTGGCGTATTCTTTAAATAAAACAGAAAAATAAATTCGAAATTTTTAATCTTAATATCGACACTTTTTTATTCCATACAAATAAGCAACCGTTTGTTTGAAAAAATAAAGCAAAATGTAGTGTCTTTTTTAAAGAAACTTTATTACTGACGTGAGTCGGAAAATTAGAATTCTTTTGAAAAAGCATTTATTCTAATGAAAATGATGAGACATGAAGTAGGTCAGTGAAATCAAGGCCGAGTTTTTCATTATTTCGAATACTTCGCAGCTTTCTGCTCTACAAGAGAATGATAGTGTGGATGAGGCGAGAATATCATTCATCCCTTTTAGCCTGAGGGAGTGTGACTCGTTGAAAATGCAGAGTTCTTAATTTCACGCGATCCGTTGGCGAACTTCTATGAAAAATTTGATTAAGCAAATTACGCGGATTTTTAATCTAAATTATGATAAATTGTAAAGTCGAAACATATTGCAATTTAGTTTTTTTTTTAATTAGTATAGAAAAAGTTGATTTAGAAATATTTAAATCAAATCTATTTAAAGATTCTTTACTTTTAAAATATAAATTTTATTAAGATATTATGTTAATGATATTATGTTAATGACTAGTTAATTACTAGTAAATATAACAAATAAAATGTATAATGAATAATATAACAAAAAAGTTATACCAGATATTATTATATTTAATTATAAATGTCCAACATAAAAATATGATATCAACAAAAATTTCATTTCTCCATGATTCGTTTCTGACGAAACCCGTTAATAAAGTTAATTTTGTATAAAAAAAATCACTTTCAAAGCAACATAAAATTAACTATTCACCAATCAGTCAATTTTCGATCCAAATTACTTAATATAAAAATTAAGAAAATTAGTGACAAAAATTGTAGCTGAATTAAAACATCCTAAAGTGATGAAATTTTGTGTCAAAGCTTTTACATTTTAACAACACGTATTTATTTATTCGAGCTTTGACGACTTTTTTATTCGCACTCATAAAACAAAGTGCTATTGGTTCTTTTTGATTCGGAATTTTGTCGCTTTTATTTTAAAAGAATGTCCATTGAAGTTTCACATTTCACACCTGACTCTACTTTTGGAAACAAATAGCACAGTTGCTGGTTTTATATTTATCAGAAAGAGTATAGCCGATTCTAAATTGTACGTGATGTGATTGGTAAGTTTCCAAAAGACTTCTACAAATTTACCTTCTTACTATATAATTTCCTTTCCCAAACGTTTCCAACAATACCTTATCAATAATGAAATCAATGAATTTATTTTAAAGTGAATTCCGATTTTCTCGGGAAATGAAATCACGTTCTTGCCATTTTGGTATTTCAGAATCAATTTTTTTTATTTTGTTAATAAATTATTTCGGATATTAATTTATTTTAGTTTTTTTCGTTAAGGGCATGTGATGGAAAATGACGTTGATGGTCACATGACCCATAAGGCAAATTTTTTCCGCAGCTTTACTCTTAAAATAATAAACATATCATTTTGAAAATTGGTATACATTCACAAAATATCATCAGAATAGTCTGTCTAGTAGGAATTTATCAATAATTTTGTCCAAAAGTTATTTTATAATAAATTACGCGTTACGGTAAGTTGGTTTTTCAAAATTTTATAAAATAACTTTTAAACAAAAATATTAATAAATTCCTACCAGACAGACTATTCTGATGATATTTTATGAATGTTTACCAAATTTCATAACGATATGTTTATTATTTTAAGAGTAAAACGGCCGAAAAAATTTGCTTTATGGGTCACGTGACCACCTACGTCATTTTCCATCACATGCCCTTAAATTACATTTTTATATTTAATGGATTGTTAGATTATTATATTTAATAGATTATTACTTTAATATAAATACAGGATTTCTACAACTCTGGAAAACCTGGAATTCTCATGGATTATCATTATTTCTTGAATGGAATCATGGAAATATCATGTAATTTTTATTTATACAAGGGAAATTAATTTTGCTATTTAATTTTTTTACTTTATGATATTTATTAAGTTTTACCAAAATTTTATATTTCTTTTACAGATAAAAACTTTAAAATATACTTCAAAATATTTAAAAATACTTAAAATTCCTTTGAAGTGTTTCAAAATACTAAAAACTACTTTAAAATACTTCAGTCTACTTCAAAATATTTAAAGACACTTAAAATTACTTCAAAATTTTTCCAAATCTTTCCCAATACTTAAAAATATTTAAAAACATTTAAAAATAATTAAATATACTTAAAATTGTTTTTAAACTACTTACAAATACTTTAAATGATTACAAAATATTTTAAAGTATTCAAAAATATTAGTATTTTTAGTATTAAACAGATGTAAACAGATTTTAAAATATTTGTGTTTTTAAATATTTTAATAGTAACATAATACTTCAAAATATTT